>CXYZ01013362.1:114295-149228 GCA_900006705.1 Sonneratia caseolaris | reverse complement strand
TATATTATTAATATTATTTATTAAACAAGCAGTTCAACCCATGAACCTATACCTATACCGATTCCCAATCCAGTCCGATTTACCTTTAAAAACTATTATTAGAATGCTTTTAAGCCAGAAGTAAAAAATGTTGAATCAAGATCTGCGCCACACGCCTAATTCACTTACTTATTTTCTGTTTTTTTTTCCTTTTTCTATTTATAAACACGAATTCGGTAATTTACTTAAAATACAATCAGATCACACAGGACGGGTCACACCGACATGAAGTTAAGCAATAAAAACAACAGACTGCCTGCATTAATTAAAGTCCGGAGAAAATTTTGCACATCTCAGGCGGCTAACGAACTTTCCCAGAAAGATCCCGAAGCATGAGAAATAAAACATCTCCTCGAAAATAGAAATTGCTCGATTCTGCCCATTTGCCCTCACTCCCCGGCCGAGTCTTCGGCCAGAAAGGACATGTCGGTGATGGCATGTGGGATATGGTCAACCCGAGACCATCTTCCCCTTCTGCGATATGCTGACCACAAGTAACACGTTCTGAACCAATAAGGCCCGAGTGTTTGGTAACTTATTTGAAAATAGTGTTGCGCGATATCTTCACCTGAATTATTAGGAGATTAGACCTACATTTTATCAAACTTTGCTGAAATAATATATAATAGATCCAAATAAAACTTTTTTTTATTTACAGGTGTCTTTCTTTGATATTTCTTCCCCCACAACTCTTTGCCAGCAAGAGAAGGACTCCTTCATGTGGTCAGAGAGAGTAAATTCTTAAAATAAATTTAAAGAATTTTAGAAGAGTAAATTCTTAAGAGTTCTTCCAATTTAGGACGTAGCAATTGCCAAACTCTTGAGCGCTAAGACTCCAACTGCTCCTGTTGAATTCAAACTTCCGAAAGACGCAGCCAGCAATGAACGAATGGCTCTAAATGACTACTAGTGGATCCTTGGCTGGCTCTAAATAATGGGGTGTAAAATTTTTTATTAATATTAACTCAATTTATGATTTATTAATTGATATTGATAAATTTGAAAGTGAGTTTGAACGAAATGGTAAACCTGCTTCCATCACTCTGCTCCTAACAGAGGAAAACTTCATTCAATGTGCCTAGTGATTATTTAAGGGATCAATATCCATCCGCTCATTACTGCAATTCCTCGTGATATGTATAGAACATGTAGAAATTACACTAGGTAGTAATCCTTGTGGGAGTTATGTGCATGACTGGCCCATTTACTCTTCTACTACAACTTACGGCACTTTCTTATGACAGCTAGCAGACGGAAGAATTCCCCAGGCAGGAAATAGATTCGTCCAATCTCAAAGAGCGTTTACCCAAAAAAAGAAAAGAAAAGAAAAGAAAAGAAAAATTGGTGTCGCAATGTGATTCGTTAGTTAATTACAATTAATGAGAAGGTGCAAAGGTTGTCTGAAGGATCTGAGCAAGACAATTTCAATTGAAGAACGCGACGAGCTTTTACGCGTTGAGGACAACCGGCTGTTTGCCACCACCGTCTGTTTGCCCCCACAGGTTCTCTTGACGAGTCTCTCTCTCTCTCTCTAACCAATACATAATCCGTACTTGTTTTCTTTATATTTGCTGTCTTTTTTTTTTCGGAATTAATATCGTTTTTCAAAAGTCAACCGTTTACATACGCCCGCGGTCTGCTAGCTGTCGTGTCTTCGCTGAAGTCTCTTCGGAAAATTTGAAGGGAAACGCAAAGAGCCACACCCAGTGATGGCTAAGTAAACGCGATCCAGTCGGGCCCGAGAGCACCAGTAATCTTTTCTGTATGTATCTCAGCGCCAGTACTCGAATTTCGAAACATCTTCCAGCAACCTTCCGGCTCCCTGGTCCCCACGCGCACGCTTTCGGATCTCAGTCTCGATCGTGCTCCCTTTTCTTTCCTTTTCAATTGATAAGACGTCCACACTCCACATGAAAACCGGATAGTAATATTTAAAAAAATTTATAAGTCCGACTCAATTGTATTTTGATTCAAGTTTTAGTTCTCCTCAATAAATAATATATCTAGGTGTTTATGATGAGTTTTTTTTTTATAATACTCATATTAATATCTTATTTAGATAAAATTATGTCAAATGTTTAAATCTGACCATTTTCTTTGTTACAAAAGATGTAATAGACTAGAAAGAATATAAAGGTGATAGAAGGTAGGTGAGAAACGGAGTTTAAGTATAATGATACTACTATAGGTTTGACAATTAAGAGATTATAAATTTGATTCTTATCATCGTAACTCTTGTATCTATTTATTTATTCTTCACTTTTATTATCATATTCTAATCCCATGAATCTTATATATAATTAAAAATAAATAAAAATTCATGTAATTAAAAGTTAAACATGAAATTTTTTTGAAATTAAATTAAAAATAATATTATCATACAATTTATTATTTTTCCCTGGTGATCTTGATTGGCCCAAAAGAGAAGCAAGCCTCCTCCGATCGACGGTGAGGAACGAGGAAAGGAAACCACGGATACGAGGACTTTCCAAATTCCACCGAGTGAATTACTCGCATATTAATTTGAATGATACAGAGAATTCACCTAAATTTCTAGTTGACTCCGTGGTCTGAATTAGGCGTGTGGTCCCGGCACGTTAATCTATCTATTTCCGTATTTTGATTAGACCGAGAAAGTACAAGCGCGCGGTTAAAAGAAATAGTAATTAAAAAAAAAAGGGAGTAGAGAGGATGGTCAGTGGCCGGAATTCTTAGACTCAGTGCCGTGTCATTAAGGGAAAAATCTCATCAGAGCTGGCAGGTGGTCCGGTCTTAAATGGCCGGGCCAGCACTGCCCAATATGTTATCTTGCCGGCCTGATATGGCCCAATAAAACTAGGCCCAAGCTCAGCACGAATGCTTATTGGGTCGCAGCCCGGCCCACTAAAAACTATCGTTTGTAAATGTTTTTATGGAAAGTAATTTAAAATAATTATTAAAAACACAATTAAGTTAATTAACATAATTTTCCTATTATTAGCCTCTAAATCCAGTTGATATAGACAAAATATATTGGATATAGTCTAAAACCATTACTTTTGTTTTAACGTAAATAGTTTTTTATAATAAAAAATAAATATTCGGGATGATCTTATTGTGCCCATCCAGAGATTACCAGCTCTATATCTTTAAGACATAAAGATTTAGTAAACTCTAAATAATCTTGGATTTAAACCTGTTTTTAAGGCTTTCCAGGAGAGTGGAATTTGGGAATGGCAGCTCCTGATGAAAATGTACGTTGGTCGAAGAGAGGGCAATTTGGTCAGATCATGGCATAAATAATTGCCGAGCGATCCCAATTCTTCCTTCGTGGATAAAGCGAGTGTGCAACTGCCCTTCTACTGATAGCTAGATATCTCTCATATTTATGTGTATATATGGCCTATTGCTCCTGTTTAATGATTAAGCTCTGTTCGTATTTCTCTCTAACAATGAAGATGGGACCACATGGGGTACTCCTCCTTCTTGCTAACTTTAATCGAACAATCATCACCAAATTTGAATCCTGAAACAGCAAACTTCATTAATAAGAGCGCAGGGCTAGTCTCAAGCTACCCTCTCAGTGACAGTCCCAACAACAATGAAACTCAAAATGGATGGAAGACCGTAATTTGCAGTGGAATCCCTACATCTGCAACTCCGTAATTAGATTCAGTTTATAATATCAAGCGTTTTGCATAGCCTTACTCGTGAACGTTTCTGACTTCCCTTGTACAAAGTTTACTTTCATTTCTCCCATGGGCTATATTTATTGATGGGGTCTTTCATAATGGGTTTTAGCCCAACTATGCCTGTCTCCGTCTGAGCACTGTCAGCTCTTTATCATCAACTACTACGTATTTCTTCGAGGCATCCAGCCCTTTTTCTCCTCGAGTTCCATGGACTTCTCCTCCTCCTTCAACGTTTTCATTGTCGACTCAAGATCCTTCTCTTCCTCTTTCGCTCTATCCATCCTCATACCTACTGCTAGTGCTTGCTCTCTCGTTTCACCAACTTGTCCTCTCTGTGGCTTTCATCAACTTCTTTCCTTTATACCTCAGAGTTAGGATTGTAAAGGTGGAGTTGTATACCTTATTGGTTTAGATATAGAAGCTCACATGCATGAAAAATATCAGGTAGCCAATTAGAACAGCAAATCCTAATGAGTAGTAATTGACAAGATAATATAATAATAATAATAGAAAATTCTAAAATAATCGTTTTATCGTTATTTAACTTTATCAAATTTTTATTAAAAAAAAATCAATGATCATAATCTTCTCCTTCCAAAAATATATTGCCGGCGCTCGAGATTGTAAACTAATTAATTGGAGCTCAATCAAGTTTAAACCTTAATCTTATAGTGATGATGGCCATCAAGTCGCATTGATGTGCCCATGTAAGTTTTCTCGAGACGACATCAACTCTTTTATGCTTCACAAAGGGCGATAACAAATGTACTGCATACAAACTTCAATATTAAATGCAGCACAGCCAAGTGCATTCGATTGTGAGTGCTGAGTCTTGAAGGACGTAGGCTTTTTCTTTTCTATCGGACAAGGTAGCTTCTTTCATTATTATTTAATCTTCCAACGAAATAGTTCTTACTTACCGTTTGTTCTGCCCTGCAGTTAGAATCGTGACTCGATGACTGTTGATCGTGATGGGATGTAAGTACTGGACGATTGTTTTACCACCGAAAATGGCATGCATCAACATATGGCATATCTAAGATGATTGGGCCGATTGCCTTGGGATATTGTCTACAGTAGAAAGAGATAACCAATAATTCTCAAGTGTATGCACGCAACTCAGCTAGGATTATTCCATACCGTCAAACATGCTGCCATTTGCGGATCGACCAAAACTTCCTTGGTGCTTACCATATAATTTTGTTCATTGAGAAATCTAGTTTGTATTATTTGATATCTAAAAATTTTATAAATAATCACTCAGAGGTATAACTATGAAGAAAAAGTCCATCCCACCGTCAGTCAATTATTTAAGAAGGATTTATGACAGGATTAATTAATGACGCCGACTATATGTGCCAGCTAAGAAGCAATTATCACAATTAATACGCCCTTCCGAGTTAGCTAGCTTGGAGAACTACATCATCCTGGTGAGGCCTAGGGTACGGTAGGCTCTAGATTGGTCGATCCAGATTGTTGCATCACCACACGAGTCTACTTCGTTTCTCCTCCCTCTCTACCTGCAAACAAGATCGAACGGTTCTTGGTCGGGATTCACCCCTTCATAGTTTCATAGAATTTTCTTTCCCCTGGCCAGGTGCAGTCACCTCCATGGTTGATTAATTATGCTGCAATATGATCATTACATCTGATTACAACTATTCTTTCTTTATTTTCTTTTTCGGTTAAGTTTAGCTGGACAAGGGCTGAAATTCCCAGTGACATAATGGGGTTCCTGTTCTATGTCTCGATTGATGTGGCCCCTGTGGCATTCATGGTCTAAGATAAGGAAGCGATGGCACTATCTGTACCCAGTTGGAATTCAACTCAATTATAGATACAATTTAATATTTATTATTATTAAATAAAATATTGGGTTCCATTTTATACACTGAAAAAAAAATTTACTATTTGAAAATTTTTAATTTTTACTATGCAAATCTGATCTTAAAGTAGGTTAATCGCAACACCCACAACTCACTTAGGTTTTTCAGATGGCGAAAAATCATTCCCTACTGCAATGATATGGATGCTATTGCTAGGTACATCTTCTCAATTAGATATGTTCACCCTGTGTTTCCTAACATTCATGAAGCTTTTCCTAGTTCATAATACCAAGACCCAGCTAGTGGAAGCAATTCGATCGGCAGTTATAATTTCAGCTAGGATCAAAGCTAATCAATCGACTATATATCAAACGACCTACTGTCGAGCACATCACGCTAGCCGCACCCCATTCCGGGCACGAGCTGTAATATTCCAAAAGAGTCATTATGAAGACATTTATATGGTGGCATGAGATATATATTCGTAGTTGTATTTGTTCTTGAAAAAGAAATTGCTCTAAAGTCTACGTGGTAGTTGAACTTACAATAATTCAGTACCAAATTTATTATATCAATTGACTAATGCCTTTGTCAATGAATCTTTTTAAACCAAAACTTTTTAAAAAGAATTGGGCTATTTTTACTAATTATTCCTATACTTTCCTTTTTTTTAAAAAAATTACCCTTACCACAACATAACTGGTTTTCGCAGTTAAATTGCAGAATTAAATAAAATTTTACCTCTAAATGTTTAATTTCACGTTATATATATCTGTATTTAATTTTAGAAAAACATTAAAAATTAATATGAAATCAGATTGGGAATATTTTTTTTATAAAAAGGAAAATTTCGGATAGGACAGATCGAGAGACGAGATGTGGTGGCTTGCTGCTGGCTACCACCACGACCACCGTCTCTTCCCACAATAGTTCCCATCTGTCTCTTCAAGAGGGCAGTAACTCGAGACAGAAAATGAGAAACCATTGTGGCTCATCGTTGGTCACCACACTCCTAAATTGGTGACTAGTGCCGAGCTGCCACGTCTGCCCCTTCCCGGATCGATTTCATCGTTCTCTCTCATTTTCATTTTTCTGAATTATTCTTATTTTGTAATTTTTTAAAAAGAAAAAGTGATATATGTACAAATTTTCATGTAATATCTAAAAAGTATAGAAATAATTACATTGTCTAGATAAAATTTATTATCACTTGACTTAGATAAGTTTTGATTTTATGATATGATAAATTAAATCTTAAATATTGTCAAATTTTGATACATAATCAAAATTGTTTTATTAAGTTTAGAATCTTAATTATAATATTAACATTCCTGCAATATAATATAATGCTTGAACCGGAGTGTCCCCGTCCAGAATTTCATCTTTTTGACCTTTTATTTTTGCAATTCCAATGAGAATCATAACTATCGTTTCACGGGCCCTTTTCACATCTCATTCCTAACCCAGTCCATTTTTCACCTGATATAATTAATATTCCTTAATAAAATAATTGCCTCTTTTTTTTTTCTCCGCTCCTCATGATTCAGGATCACCCCTTTCACTTCTCTCTCCATTGGCATCTGTAGAAATATATATATATATGTGCATAATGTACATGATTCAATATTTCTATTCAATGGCAAAATAATAGGATATTACCCTGATGTCCATTGTTAAAGGAGGATCGAGTAGCCCTCGTATTATGCGGTACCACGTGTATAAGAAGTTTCTGATACACAATTTAGATCCGTTCTTTGTGCTTGCTTGATAGCTCCCTACCAAAATGATTATTGGCGTTTCTTCTATGTGAAATCTCCAAAAGGAATACATGTGTGCAATAGGTAATTAATAGATTGATTATTTTCTATGGACCAGAAGAAAGCCAAGAGTAGTCGTTTTGTGACACTAAAAAAACCTATATTATTGAAAATACCCATTAGAAGATTAATCCGATTCTGTTCTTGATTTAGTCAGAGGCAATGAGATTGCCGAATAATAGTAATCATGTTTTGAGCAACATTTGGAAGGTAAAAAAGCCAGCAAACTCCATTAATAATATATATAGATATATATCTCTCTCTCTATTCATTATGGTTCAGAAAAAATCTCTTACCACCTTGCCGTCACAGCTACTCGGATGATCATCCCAAAAGTGAAATTTCACCAACAAAACCAAATAAAAATTCATATCAGCTCCCAGATTTGTTATCGGAGCTTGCGTAAAATATATGAAAAGTGTATATACTTATAATCGCATCAATTGAAGTCCAAATAATCTATTGGTCCAACGGTACTACTCAAAATATATTGACAAATGTTGAGATTAATACATGTATGTAAAGAGGCCGGAATTCACAAAAGAAAAACTGCAATTCCCACAAGAAATTGAATCACCGTGTAAACCAGGTTCCTCTTTCCCGACCATCTCTTATCAAAGAATCTTCTTTTTCAATGGTGTAGTGGGTTCGGGCCTGTTGGGACGAGGCGATTTTCAACGCCATAACGAAGGTCGATCTCGCCCTCAGTTTGTTCACCTGAAACACCTTCCCTGTGATCTTGCCAGTGGAGATGGCGAGTCTCAAATGGACTGAAGTCGAATTTACTGGCCAGAATCTTCCGGTTGATAGAAACACCATGATGGGGAGAAGATGGGTACCTCGCGGTGCCTGCATGCCGCCTGTGGTATGTGTTGAAGAAGGGCTTGGCATTATTCAAGTAGTGAAGAAATAGGAAGATGAGAGAGAGCCACAGCAAGGTGAAGAGAAGGCGGGAGATCTTCATAGCCATGGAGGAAGAGGTCGGAGGAGAAGGGTGGAGACGATGAGAGGAAGCATGAGGCACAGGAGAGAGCGACCGCTGAGTGAACGAATATCGTCTAGTGGTTGGAAGAATTTCCACAAGCTTGTGACAACATGAACCCTACTGGGAAGCTGGTGCTACATATAGGTTTTAAAGTGTACTTATACACCCACATATTGGTATGGCCTTCGCCATAAGGTGTAACAACAAATAAATCTACTTGATGGAGATTAGTTCACTAATTAAGTCACAGCGCTTGATTAATATATAAAACTTAAATAAGAAATCTCGCATTTTGTTCGCTGAATTCATCTCCCGTATAGAAAATAATTCCATAGCTCGTATGTCATGGGTTATTAGTTTCATTGCCTTTATGTGGGGGGAAGAACAGCTACATTTCTGTGCTTAATAAATTTACCAATGGGAAGGGAATGAGATTGACTAGTGATGGGACAGTTGGACCCACCCACTCCACCAATGAAATGAGAGTTCCTTAAAATTAAAGGGACCCAAGAACAGAAAGGAAAAAAAAAAAAAAGAACGGTCATAATTTGGGATGATTGTCAAACCATGAATTATATGTGCTTTATTATGTGCCAGTTAATGGTCTCTTGCAGCATCTTAATTAATTTGATTAACATAGCATCAGCAATTTTATAAGGTACTTTTGAGATCAAAGTCAAAGGTGCTGTCTCCTGAACAGTTCTGTTAATTACAGTTCCTTCCTCAAGCCCGCAAACCTTGGCAATATCACATGTTCATCCATTAATTTGCATATGGAGCTACTTCGATCGAGGAACCTACGAGATATTGATAGACTGAGCATCATGTGTTGGAAGGTGGCCTCGGTGGATTGCATAAAAAAAATGGTGGGGGACAGACAATCTGATATTCTCCATGGACAAAGCAAAGTGCGAGCAGTGAAAAGAAGCTAATGCCTTCCAGTAGAAAGGACTCATGGGATCTAATACTCTATACATTATCATAATATTCCTTATATGTTTTTATTTTGATTATACTATAATCACTGTTAAACCTATAGATCCTCTCCATAACAGAAAAGAGAAAGGATTTTTTTGAAGAAAGCTAGAATGAAATTCTCTGCATCCATCTACATGTACATGTATATACCTATGTGTGTAAATGTACATAAATGTATTCACTCTACTCGTCAGAGAGTGATCCGACAACTTTGGACCCAAAAAGTATTGGAAAGGAAACGATGTAGCAATTTGGGGGTAGCTCAGTAGTTTGTGCTACTCTCCAAAAAAAATTGTAATCTATACCCAGCAAAATATTGACACTCAAAATCAATATTGATAATTAACAATGTAATTTTGGATTTATAACCTTCCAATAGCCTTTTTTAAAAAAACAAATAATATAGTATGCACTTATCAAACATAACAATTTATTATTTTCATCTATAATTAAATTCCCAATTTAAAAAAATGCTATCATAACTAAGATTTTAATTATAATTTAGTTTTTTTTTTATAGTTATTTGATTCGTAACGACTTGAACGAAAGATGCTGGATGGATTGAGTTGGGTTTGACCCGGGAACCGTGACTAATAAACCCAAAAGGTTATTAAAGCAAGACTGCAGGATCTAAAATGGGCCGCCCCTGGGCCCACCTTAGTATACCTCCTAGAGGCCCAACATATGAGTCAGCCCAATAGGCGTCAAGACGAGCGCGGCGGGACCATATAATAATGTTTATTTTCTGACCGGTTGGAGGTTACCGACAAGAGTTTAATAAAGCGAGCGAGAAATCCTTGAGCTGATCTTGATCAGGCGAAGAACCAGAGGGAATTCGACAAGATGGTATGTAGAAGTTCTAATTGTTCCTGATGATGAATTGATGGCAGATGAGCTAGCTATTGCTATCTGATGTTCTCTTTTGAGCGATTAGGGTTTTTTTTTATTTTTATTGGAGTCTGTTCTTGTGGCATAATCTCGTTTTTGGCATATCCAATGATGGAAACAATATCGGTTTTGGCGTTTCATGCGTAACTCTATGAATTTGGTTCTGCGTCATGGTATTACCGCTAAAATACTTTTGTACGAGTATCCGATCGATGGGTAGAAGAACAAGGTTCGGTTTTAGATATGGGGATTGGGAAATCGAACTCATATAAGCCCTGTTAGATCATGATTTTCATCTCAATTATCAGGATAATTGTTTTTTCATCCGTCCTGTCTCAATTTTATGTTTTTTCTATCTAAAGGAATCCTTTAGGCAAGATTCACTGCTTTTGTGTAGGCTAATTCACATCCGTTGTTTATGGTAGATTTATCTTCATGGAACGGTTTTCTGGAGATTTTTTTTTATTTTTTTTCTTCGGGTGCTTCCTCTTAGTAGACGTAGTATATATGGGTTCTTCGTCTTTGTTTATTACAATTTTTCCATCCCTTGATTTTCAATTGTATCTTATACTGCTGGGCTTTCAACTCTTTCTTCTTTTCAATCTTTGCAGTCTTCTTTAGCAGCTGCTAGAGCTGACAACTTCTACTACCCTCCAGAATGGACCCCAGAGCAGGTAATCTACAGATAACCACTAATTGCTAGTGTTGGGTTATGTTGTGATGGTGGGTGAAGTGCTTAATATATGTGGTCTCTGAGCAGGGTTCTCTGAACAAGTTTCACGGTCAGCATGCTCTGAGGGAGAGAGCACGAAAACTAGATCAGGGCATCCTGATCATAAGGTATTAATCTCTACCATATTTAGGTGTTGCTGGGTGCTCCATATTAAATATTCATCTGTTTGAACTGAAAAAAAAAGTTTGTTTAGTTCTCTAAATAGTCTGATATGGCTTGCTTTGTTGCTTCTGCTCCTACCTTTATATAATCAGCCTTCTTTGGCACCGTATAGTGCATACTTTTAAACTTGTACCAGCTATCTCTTCATAGTATGTATATGTGGAGTTTTCTCACGGTCGTTTGTTACTTATATACTATCTCTCTTAAAATAGTCAAGTTGTGGTCAGGATGACTGAATCCCATTGGCCTAACATTGAAATTAAAACAAACTGGGTTCTTTCATTCGCTATTGCCAAATTTGGATGAGGATAAATTTGTAGAGATGAATAATGTACTGCATTTGAACATAAAACATCATAGCAAAGAGAATCTTTCCAAAAGAAGGGCAAACAGAAATCTATTTAGCTGGAAAAATCTTTTGTTGAATGGTTATGAATGCTTTTATTTGTTCACACTCCTGATATATTAAGATGATATATTCAATAGTTTTCTGCACTAGTTGTGAGCTCCAGATTCAGGATGTTGTTGTTTTCTTTTCAGATAGATGGTTATCTCGTTTCTTTGAAATTTTGTGGAGTTTACCTTCTACACATTTGCATTTATGATGAAAACATCAAATTATTTTAGTAGTATTTCTTTCTGGTATGAATAGATCTGATGTCAAATCATTCATGATGACTCTTATTGTTTGTTGTCTTAGGTTCGAGATGCCTTTCAATGTTTGGTGTGGTGGATGCAACTCTATGATTGCTAAGGGTGTTCGGTTCAATGCGGAGAAGAAGCAAGTTGGAAACTACTATTCTACAAAGGTACGGTTTTTAGTGTTTGACTGCAAAAACTGGAAGCTAATACAGAGAGTACTGGAGTAACTTGCATGTGGAGTTTAAATTTTCAAAATGATGTCTTATTGATTTCCCCGGGTTTGATCAGTAGTAACAGCTTCCTTGTACGTCTCTTCCTTTTCTCTTCCCATAGATATGGAGCTTTACAATGAAATCAGCATGCTGCAAGCATGTGATAGTTATCCAGACAGATCCAAAGAACTGTGAATATGTGATTGTGAGTGGGGCCCAGCGTAAAACTGAGGATTTTGACATCGAGGATGCTGAGACATTTGCTCTTCCGGCAGATGAAGGTTGGTATTTTGAACTATATGGCCTTTTCTTACCAGGAGTTTACATAGCGTTGCCAAATTGTTTTCCAAAACCGCATTTGAAAGAGTCCATAATTGCAGGATTAATGAGAATGATGTTTTCTCCTCTATGTGCTTGATGCTTATGCTTACTTTGAATTTGATATTAAATTCATCTTTCTGCAGAAAGAGGTAAGCTCTCAGATCCATTTTATCGGCTGGAACATCAAGAAGAAGATCTACAAAAGAAGAAGGAGGCTGAGCCTGTGTTAGTGCGCGTTCAGCGCCTCTCTGATGCTAGACATGCAGATGACTATTCTTTGAACAAGACCCTCAGAGCCCGGCTTAGAGTAATACCTTGGTTTCCCTCAAACTTCATTTACTTTCATTCGGTGCTTATTTTATATTATTGAACATTGATTCTGAGTTCCTGTGGTTGTAGTCTCAAAAGAAACGAGTTGCTGAAGAAGAGGCTGCATCTAGGAAGATGGGTCTGGGCATTCGTCTTCTTCCCATGTCAGAAGAAGAGACTGCTTCTGCTGCTCGTGTCAAATTCCCTCCAAAGTTTGACCGAAACAGGAACAATAAACGGGCACTTATCAATTCGTCTTCCATCTTCTCTTCCCCCGTCCCCCTTGCAGCAGATAAAAGAAGGCTGGAGCTCGAAACAAAGAGGAGGAAAATTAAGGCGGCAGCAGCTTCGGACTTGTTGGTGGGAGGATTCAAGCCATCATCATGGTCAGAGAACGCTGGGTCTAGAGGACGCCTTAGAGGAACCTTAGTTGCTGCAAGAAAATCCTAGTTCCCATCTTCAAGTAGTGACTGCAATTCTAGTAGCTGTTGAATTCGACTCGACAAATTTCCCATGAAATAATGTGTTGTGTATATTTACAAGGTTAATTACATGGTGCTGCGGACGTCACCCCTTCTGCTGTTTCTTTGGAATCTGTTGGCTGTGATCTAGTATATGAAAATTTGTACATTTTTCTCTCTGAGCCCCCTTTGGAGATTGCAGTTCTTACGATCGGGGTGGGTTGTGATATACCAAGGTAGACGTACACTTGTCACCCATCTGGCGAGTTTTACAAATTCTCTTCTAGGCAATAGCGTATCTTCTTTGTACGAGTACAGGGGTATTACATCAAAGGAAAAAAAAAAACCACAGGCGTGACGATTGTGGCATGATTGTAGTATCCGTTTCTAGTACAAGCAAGGGTTGTATGGTACGGGTGATTTCAGACTGTAGTGCGAGTATTATTAGATTATAGTACAGTCATCGTTAGATTATGATAACATATGTACTATGATGAGATTTTAATCATGATGTGTAACATATAAAAACAAATTGGCCCCTCCTCTCTTTTTCTCCGTCCCCGACGTTGGTGGGGGCTCCATTCCATATGGGCAGACGCAAGACTGCAAATTAAGAGTTCGTGCATTTTATTGTATGGCATAAAGCTTTGGATTTTTTACGGTCTCTCTGCAGTCAAGACTCGGAGACAACTGCCTCACTGGTCTTCCTCCCCTTCCCTTCTAACGCTGTGTGTCTGTACATACAGTAAGAAGCGACAGTCACCTTTTCCTCTCTCTCTCTCTCTCTCTCTATATATATATATATACATATCTAAATAATGTTATATTGTCGGTTTTGATTTGATAATTAATTTTCAGTGCAGTGAAACTGGTGATTACTCGAATTTCTCTGTATCACTTATCACCAGGAAAAAAAAAAGGAAGAAAGAAAGCTACTTATCTCTGTTAACATTGTATATACAGCACCATGAGATTCTTTCTTTCTCTTAAATTTCGTGCCATTCTTCCGTTCAAACTGACGACGAAAATGGAAGAAGTTTGTGGACAAAATGATGTATCAGATCTGCAGAATACAGTGAAGGGGAACGGTTTGCAAATATATATATATATATAACTAAAGTTAAAAAAGCATGATTTTTCATCAATATGAATTTGTTTATGTCTTAAATAAGAATTCATTTTCAGGTTTTGCAAATAGAAGAAATACGCCACTGAGAGTGTTTGACTTTCAATAGTGCATTTCAGGCAAATACAGTCTGGGCAAATGTTTAGCTAAGATATTTTATCTTACCTTTTAGCATTCGAAAACAGACCTGGCTGTATTATCATTCATGATTATCTGATTAATAGAAAGTAATTGGATTTTTGGGTCGTGTCCTGGTCGACCTTACTTGATTCTTTTTGGGCTGTGAAATTTTGCATCTATTTGGGGGAGAAAATAGAAGCATTCATTGAAAGCAGGGCAGCAGCACTGCACAGCTGATGCCCAACAGTATGAAATTAGTCATAAAGGCACAGAAAACAAAAATTAGAAGCCATGCAAAGACATCTGAAAAGCCTCCTCATCAGTCATTGCTAGGGTGTTTTATAGGACTGATGATTGACTGTATATGTTTCAAATTCCAAAGAAAACAGAATAAGACAACTTGGAACCAAACAAAGAATAAATATGTGTAAATCATAATCATTCATAGACTGATCTAAGCACCAATGAGAGACAATATAATCAGCCAGGAGTTCAGTAGTTAGTAGAAACGTGGAAAACTCATCATAGGATTACACTTGCCCTAATTCTTTTTTTTTTCTAGTGACATAAAAAAAACGTCTCCGTTTATAAGGGAGCACGATAATGAATAAAATGTGTATGATAAATATAACTAGAGAGAATCAAATTCATGATCATTTAGTGATCCAACATTGGGAACAATACCAATATATTGAACACTTTTTCTCACTCTCTAGATCTAATTCATATTCATATGTTTTAGTCCAACCAAAACCGTAATGCATCCAATGGAGGAACCAAGAACCACAACTTTTTATAGGCCGTAAAATCAAGATCTGAACTTTAGATATCTCTACAATCAGGTTGTGAAAATCTAAGAGACGGATGATAGTATCTCATTTTGAGAAAGAGGATGGATTAATGAAAGGGGATGTATATCTTTCATAGTGAGAATAATTTAGGGCACGTACCATAAATGACGAGTAACATTTTGCAAGTCAACCACATCGTCTCATTAATATAACAGTCTTAGCAAGAAACCCCATCTCAACAAAGCAGATGTTCATTTCATTCTGGTACAAAGAAATGAATGAGTCTATAGCAACAATTGAAGCAATATAGAAAGGACAAATGAACGTGCGGACATTTCAAATACTACTGCACTTATGTGGAAATGAGTTCACCGTTTAGTTACACACTTCATCAAGACTATTCAAAGCGTGCGCACTTCTCTATTAATTTTGATGCCCAAGAGACTTAGTAATTACCTACGAGAAAACGAGATCTCCGTAGGGCTTGTGAATCCTGCCGGGATGACTACTTCGAATGACAAGTGAAAATCAATCTGCCAGAAAATAACAACTCTTTGAATGAACCAGGGTGGTGCTAGTGGTAGTCCAAGTACTCTTTTCATTGATTTTGGACGGTTGGCGTACCTCCTAAGACCGAGCTGGGGTATTTTGGTCGATTGAGTCCTGGGATGTTCAGAGAAAATGAACTAGGGTTGCCTTGGGAACTCCTCAAGGTTGCCATGGACATCGATGAGTCACCATCGGCAAATTTTTGAACATTGCCTTCCAGAAGATTGACTCCTCCGATCATCTCATTGCAATCATTTCCTAAACTGATATCAGGAACTGAGCCGGGTTTATTTGTCGTGCTTGTGAATCCGTGGAATTTCTTGATAATATCCAAAGCATTCATCTCCTCGTCACTGGAATGATCTGAATCCCTACCATTTTCTGGTTGGCCAAGAAACCCACCATTAAGACTTGTATAGTTAAGGTTTCCCTTCTCATGGACTTGTTCTGAATCTTCCAAATTCAGCCCTTTCATCATCAGCTTCTCCCTTGTCCTTTCCCTTGCCCTTGCCCTTGCCTTGTTCCTCAAAACCCTTTTCGTACAAGTAATTTTTCCATTGCAAACCTTTCTCTTCTTTCTTCTTCCATGCTGTTGCCCTTGTTCTTCCTCCTCTTCAGCCTCCTTTATACTTGATGCCAATGTTCTCTCAGGCATGGTGTCCATGTTCAATAAGTTCCGGCTGTTTTGCTGGGACAGTTCATCAATCGCATCTTGGGACTTCGCTAAAAGCCACTCAATGGTCTTGCTGGCCTTGTCCAGATCCAACATTTCCTGAAGGTCGAAGAACTTGCGAGCAATGTTGACTGACAGTCTTATCCTCCGGTCTCTGAGTCCCTGCGCTGTACGGATCTTGCTGTGCCGGTCTTTCTTCCCAGTTCTCTTCCGAGGCATCAACTGTAATTTCCTCGAGCCAGCAACTTTGCTGCTCGTTTTCTTGACCGGATGATCCTTTGACTGGGATGATCGGTCAAGGGAGACAGGAAGCATTGCAGTTTCTATACTGCCAGTTGTCTCCACGCTCGTGTTGCAAGAACCTGTGAGATTAATCTCCCCATCATCGCAAGCTTCTGTCTCCTGCTCTTCGTGGAACGGCAGCTGCTCGAATATTAATTCATCATCCAACAAATCGTAAAGCGTCGGATCAAATAGCGAAGAGGACCTCCCAGTGACTAGAGTATTCTTCGTGTACTCTAGATGAAGATCGGAAAGGCTGTTGGACGGAAACATGTCTGGCCCTAAATTGCTTGAATACATATATAAGAGTGAATACTTGATTTAACAATCATGAATCATGAAACCCAATTGATCATAGAAATCCATGAATACCTTCTCTAAGTACAGCTGATCTGATAATTTAGCCAGCAAGGTAGCCCTAGCAGAAAGCAAGGAACACAGAGGAAACACTGAGAGGAGGATGCTCGCATATGAGAGATCACATATATAGGCAACCTAAGAAATTTCCAGGTCGAGATATGCAAGAGTGCAAGATGAGAGGAACTTGTTACACCGGGCATCCGTGCATGCCCATGTTCAATGAATATTTAGGATGAGTAAATGTGAGATTTTTGTTCAGCTATATTATGAAAGAGCTAAGTTTGGATCCTTGAGAGAGAGAGAGAGACAGAGAGAGAGAGAGCAGGAGCGAGTGGGAGCTAGAGAGAAGGGATGAGACAAGGAGGGTGGGAGAGAGAGGTGCCAAGAAAGAGGTCATAGATAACTTCACATGGGATAAAGATGGAGATGGTGGCTTGATAGCAACCCTCGTCATTCCTATTTACTATATATTTTGAACGTGCATTGTCTTATATTTAAGTATTTAATTATTATTTTAAATATGAATCATCTAATATTTAAGTATTTGATTTACTTTTACGGTAAGTATTTCGGTTAATAAGAGATAAAACTCTTAAAATATGATATTTTTTTCTATTTATAGTACTAATTTACTTTGAAGATCTTATTAGGTGAAAATGTGTTAAATTATCTCTTATATATATTATTAATAAAAATGTAGGATAATGACATATAGTCTGGCAGATTGTTAGCTATATTTCGGAAATCAACCCTTCCCAAGGGTTCGTAACCTTTGTTAGGTTGCTATCGCATCAGAGCCATGTCCCACCCAACTTTTATGCACTTCTTATTGTATTCAAAGCATGTCCAAGTTGAGATTATTAGATCCCTTGAGAGTTTACCTTTGTTTAAAGGTCACGTTATGCTATTTTTGGTCTTAGAGAGCTCGAAGGATATTTATTATGCACAACCATCGTGTTTATTGACCACTACACTAGACTGGCTTGGTTGGTGGTGGGGGAGAACAACCCTTGGATTTGATAACCAAGGACTTGATCGCCTTACTCTAACCCTGCAGAAATCAATGGTTACTTCCTGTCAAGATTTTCCCCAATTCTCATTATATGTATGGCTTGGATTCGACCTAAAAACTCATCTGTATTAGATTGCTTGGAGCCTCATCGTGCCATCCCGCTATGCATGACAAAGAGAGCATCAGTGGATGGTGTAAAATTTAAAGGGTGGATGCCTATTCCAATTTTGAATGATCTATCAACAGGACATGGAGAACTCTGCATACCTCATCTTGATACGTTCAAGTTCAATAAACTTCTGAGTATCAATTCTGCAAGTAAGGATCAAACTCATCAGGATCCCACAGTAGCATTGAATGGCTTGTGGCAGTAAATTTGCAAACCCATGTGAAGGTCGGTCGGAGCGAAGAAGGGATCTAGTCCTTCAAATTATGAAATAAAAAAGGTGGTCGTAGAGAAGAGGGATAGCTATATGTCAAAGCCCTAAGGAGCCCTGAGAGATGCGGTGTCAGTGTCAAATTAGTGGTAGAAAGAAGGAATATGTACGATCATAACTCAATTGAATTTTTTTTTTTTGGGTATTTCTCATCCTCAAATCAAAGAAAGAATTCAAGTATTATAAATAAATAATAATATAAATTTAAAAAATTATCCTTAATAGATTAATCTCAGTGATAATTCATTAAATTTTATATATTAATGCTTTTAAAGTGAAGAGATATGTACCCTTCCCACTTATTCAATTCTGCTTTTAGGGCCACAGAGGGGTGGAGAGAAAATGCATCTTTGACCAGGAGACACCCGCCGCCCACCCACCCCCCCAACCTCCTTCATCAGTGTGTTGGGTTGCTCATTTCTCTCGCCTGATTTTTTTAGGGTTTCTTCCACTTTCTCGTACTTCATCTTTTTTTTTTCATTTTTATTGTGCTTTTGTCTTATATATTTGTGGATGCAGGTTCGCCACATATTTGCAAATGCTATATAACCTCAGGGCGTGGTCATCGAGAACTGGCATTTCTTGCAGAGGAAAGCTGAAGCTCCGTTACGGGTCGATGGAGCACAATGTCATTTTAGCAGCGATTGAATCTTGCATGAACCTCTGGGTTCCAGATTTGCAATTTCTGCCACTATATTGAAGTGATCTCTCAACTTCAATGAGGGCTTCTCCATTGGTGTGTGCTTGGAAATTCCTTCCCGTTATAACTGATTGGTCGTATCAGCGGATATCAACCAAGTAAATTATGAAATTCGACGCTCAAGTCCCTTCAAATCATGGGACAACCATCATCGTTTATGAGTCTTCAGTTAAGGGGGTCTCCAGCGTGTCGCTAGGAACTGATCGCCCTGCATCGGACTGGGATACGGCGACAGTAACAGACGAAGGCACGTAAAGGACGGGATCCTATAGTACAAAATGTCCAACGAACTACTAATGTGAATCCGGCCCAGCCCGTAAATGCGGCCCACACAAAAACGAAGCCCGACCCGTTCTATTTCTTAGATGGGAAAGCGTAGCAACCGTTTTGCTGTAATTCTTTGTTTGGTGAAATGAGTGAAATGTTTTTTTTTTCCCCATAACTTTCTATGTCCATCGAGTTCAATAGTGTAATTATGAGATTTTACTTAAAAATAAGAGATTTTTTTTTACTATTCAACTAACATATGTTATCACATTGGGAACACTTCCTCAAATCTTAGTCTAATCCGATCTAAACAAAATGAGAAAAAAAGAAGAAGGAAGCAACTGTTTCTTTTTTGTCTGGTGTGTCCCATTTCCCATGGCCTTTTCCAAATACGCATGTCGGGACACCTTTGTTTCTCTGCACGCTAATGAAAGAGTTCATCATCATTAAAAGAGCTAAAGCTTTAATCTGAAGCTTTTTCTTGTATCTTATAAGGTCTCTGTTCGATAATGGTATTTAAATTAATTAATCTTCTACTAATAATAACCTCTAAAAGAATGCAGGCTCTAATCCTTTTTCTTAGCAAATATTGTTTTCATGTCATTTTAAAGCCGTAACGGAGAGTCCTAGCAAGATACTCGCGGAAATTAGGGGTGCTCT
Organism: Sonneratia caseolaris; assembly: GCA_900006705.1. Classification (NCBI taxonomy): domain Eukaryota; kingdom Viridiplantae; phylum Streptophyta; class Magnoliopsida; order Myrtales; family Lythraceae; genus Sonneratia; species Sonneratia caseolaris. The sequence goes on along the minus strand of CXYZ01013362.1, from coordinate 129,207 downwards.
CAGAAAGGATTTCTTGCACTCAACCAGATTGCATCCCTTTCGAAAATGTTTTGCCCTGGAGCATAGCCTCGCGCCTAACGGACCAGCCTGGAGGGGGACACGGAAAAACTTACCGTCATAGGAAATCAAGCTTGAGATCTTGTTATATCACTAGCTTGCTACTGCTCTTATAGAACTATAAGCCAAGCTACATCATGAGGGGCAAAAGCTTGATCCGCCTAAGTTGACTTTGATAACTAATATGGAGTTAGAATTTGATACTTTGTTTAAAAGAGGAAAAATGATACAGGCAATGGTTCAAATACAGTTACATCCGCGATAATTCAAATACAAGCTTAATCAGAAAATGGGATAATATATATATATATTTATTTATATATGAGAGAGATTGATCACTACCTGAAGAAAGTCAACATCTCCAAATCTGTTCAATTCAACCGTACTAATTGCGATGTTTTTTTTTTTCCTTATGTATGTATATATTAGTTGTACCATTGACGTGGTTTCTAAACCAAAAGGGGCTTGAATATGTGTATCATATACAGGGACAACTAGGGTTTGTGAGGTCAAATGTCAGCAGAAAAGTAGATTAGGGCGATCCTGTGTTGGGGGGTTTACGATAATAGGAAGCTCTGGCTTTAACCTTTCGGCTTTGCAACAGTTGAATATTCAGCTGCCGGGCAAGGCAAGGCAAGGCAAGGCAAAGCTTAATCTGTAGCACAAGGCAATTGATGAAAGAGATGTGTGAGATTAAACATAGAAAATCAGTGAGCGTGGAATTCAGAAAGCAGAGAGAGAAAAAGCAGTCTTTCATGTGTCTCAGTTTGGGGATACCGTTCCTTTGGAACTCGGTTATGTTCTTTTTTACTTCACATCAGATCGTACGATTATATTATCCACAGTGTACCCCATTCCACTTATAGAAGACTACATAGGATAACAAGACCACATTGTCTTAGTTGAGGTCACTAGATTTTATTGGGTTAGATTCCCACTATCATCTTTTACTTAACACCCCCCACCACACCCGGCCCCCCGCCTTCACTTCAGGTAGAAACTCTTGCTGTTAATATCTGAAGGCACATTATCTTTTCAAAGGTCTACCAGAACATTAAACAAACGGGGACTTCAAGAGCAATCTTATTCTGATTATTGATATTATGCATTGGTTCAATTATTGGACCATGAATCCGATCTGAGCATATGAAGTAGTGCCATGTTAGACCATAGGAAGGCTGAGCACATTCAATTATTTATTACCTTTGATTCTTCATGATTCTCGCATGGAATTGGGCGGTATGGTCCATTGTAGGTCGTTCAGCTCTGGAAAAAATAAAAATAGAAAGAAGAGAGTAGGGGCTTGACTCGGCTTTTGTCGGTCAATGAGTTTATATGGTCCGTTAAATTAACTATTGGAGTTCAAATATCAAGAACTAGGCGTCATGATAGCGTGGGATTGATGTCATCGTGAGCCCCCACAGTACAGAGGGGCATTTGCATATGTAAGATAGTGGATATTGCTGTTTATCATCATATGTTTGAACGCTCAATGGTGAATACAACTTTAAAATTAGGGAGAAAAAGAAAAGAGAGGAAAATCATCGAGTCAAAAAACAATTAATATTATTGAAAATTTTACATTAAGAGAAAAGTAATAGTGCAATGTGATAATATTACTCTTAAACTTAGATTTAAAATATTCTCGATTCAATTATAATGAGTAAGTCCGATTCTTTATATTCTTTTTTTCTCCTACCTTTATGAACTGATGTATCATTTTTAAAATAATGGAAAAGTTTTATATGAAAGAGGAGAAGAGATCAAGGCTTTTTCTTCTTCTTCTTCTTCTTCCTTTCTTTTTCTCCTATCGATAGGCCGGGGGTGAGGGGGACCAAAGTTAGCCATGCGTGCCCCAGAAAAGGGTCCAGAGAATATTATGTACCCTCGGCCTTCTCTTTCTGACTGGAGGCCTCTGGAGCTTTGAGGGATGACCCCTAGCAAAAAAAAAAAAAAAAAAGGTGTAGGGGAGCTACCGCTACGAGAAACCGACACTTGTATCTGTCTACGTTTTGCGTACAACCATCACATTTCCCCAGTGGCAAATTAAAGAAATAGAAACAATAAGGAGAAAATCCGAATCGACCAGGTTCGGTAATATCAATTTTAGAAAATTTGTTCAAGATAAAATAATGAATGACGGTTTGACAAGGTTATCTGAGTCTAACGAGCATGAACCCCCCACGAAACCTCCCACCCACACCACCACCTTGATTCAATCAAAGCCATGATCACTGCACATTTTTATAGATGAAATGGGTTAATTGGTGAACAAATTAACTAATATTATAAGATGTGATGCACTTGCTCGATCATTGTATTAGAATTGATAAATCTTACGGATCAAATCTTCGTTGTGCTTGTCAACCATAGAAGTGGAATGGTGACGGGATATTGAGTAAGTTTCGGATACAATTATTATGAGTAAATAAAAATACGCATTGATATATTAGTAGGGTTTGTTAGATCCCCGCAAGGTAATATGTAGCATAATATATATATATATATATAGGAGAAAGTGATCGCATAGTTGGATTTTAATTTTTTTATTTGATCTTGATTTAAGTTCCAGTCATACTAGGAAAATGACTTCACATAATTAACGGTGGGAAAAGTCTTATGGTCCATTAAGGGAATGTTGGTCCACCACTTGAAGTCGATATGGCTGCTTAAGCTACATGTGAAAGGTCCCTAACAGGGAATGATGGGGCTCCGCACACTAGGAATTATCGCTACAGTATACGTGTGTACTATATTGACTTGGCATGTCACATAGGTAATTCTCTTCTAACACTTCCCTTACACTAAATTAAGGTTTAATATGGTAAGGACCTCAATACTCCATTTTTGAGCAGAGACAGCGTGACCCATAACACGGTGTGATAAAATCTTGCTTATCTCTGCATATTTGATGGGCTTCAACTCTCACCGCAGGTAATGGTTGTCTTTCTCATCTCACACTAAATAATGTAAATGATGCCTGTAGATGAATAGTAAGAAACCATATCTTAGCCTAAACTTTTTGATTGAATATAACTCTTCCTAAGTTGAACATGACATTATAACAAATAACGTGGAAACTCATATTTCGTCAAGCCTAGGGGTATTGGTTGTGAGTTGTTGATGAACATGGAAGAAAAAAGGTTCACTCTTTCTCCGCTGTTGAGTCCAATATGAAAGAGAAAACCCGACCCGTGATTACCTAGGAAAATGTCCAACTCATTCGTAGCTTTGTGTCGAGGCTGGGTGCATGTATTGAGTGAGAGATACAAACATTTATCCAAGACATAATAAGAAAATCAATGGAAAAATGCTCATCGAAAAATATGATATAAAAAAATAGAAAGTTTCTCTAATGAAATTTTCAACATAGCATCTGAGATAGATATTGCTACAGTTTATATATATATATATATATATATATATCTTATTTCTCTAGTGCTTTCAATTAATTATTATCCATTCACCTGTCGCAAGGGCTTCAACACTATAATTCGGTTCAAGATTTGGTCGGACTGGAGAAGACACAACATCAGACAGACAAGGCCTCTTTTCGTGAGGATTTAGGAGTGTCATGCTGTTAAAAAGGCAAAAATTACGTACTTAATTACTATGATCGATGGCTTCTGTTTCTACGTTCGCACTAGTCCACACTACTACTTACCTGATTAAATATACATTAATTCTTGGTCTTTTCGACGATTTTGTTTCTCTCTCTTCGGCCGGAAAGAATAATTGTGACTTTCTTGAATTCGTACTAATGATAAATTTGCTGTACCAAGCACCTTTGATCGAAAGACAAGTCAAGGGAGAAGGGAAACAGCTCCTGAAATCTTCCGTATACGCATCACGTGTGCGAGTCGTCTCTCGGCCTTAGTAGGCCGGACGTTAAGACCAGCAACCTGCCAGCAATTAGCCGCAGGGAGTTGTGGCCCGGATGCCCCGGCCACTTGTCAAGAAGAGACTGGGGAATCCAGTACCATCCACGGTGTCCTGTGTCACCTTTGATATGAGAGATGAGATTTTTTTAAAAAAAATCTTATTTTTTAAGTAAAAATTTTGAATAATTGAATAAATACTTTTTAAAAATTCATTTTTAGTTTCTCAGCTTTATCCGAAAAAGGTCACTGTTAATCACAGGTTTAAAATACAAGTTTTCAATAATTAAGAGAAAACCAAAGTGCTAACTGCTATTGACTTATTAAGATATTCAACTAATTTAAAATATATGGATATATTATCAATATGCAGAGTTTCTCGGGTTTTTATCAATTTATTCGGTCAAGAAATTGTCATCGATATTTATTCTGAGAACATGTATATATCGTTATGACCCAAACACAAAAGGTTCTTCGACAAATTCCAAGACTCCAAAATGAGATCATTATTTACGTACGGATTGATCATAGATCGATATATTTTTTCCACCCATTTTCTTGTAGAATACAAGCCGGAGGTATATGCCAAAACCCATTTCAACCAGAAAGATCTTACCTGGGATGAATCTATGCGTTGAGTCTTCAAAGCAAAACCCAAACATAAGAGTAAAAGAATGAATCTACGCTAGTCCCTGTTCTTACATCTTTTCGGGCTAACGAGGAACCGCAGAGGGCATCTATGCTTGCGTTTTTTTAGAGGAGAGGAATAATGTAATTAAAGGTGAGGGTATGAAACCGAGAAAGTTACGTGGAAAGACTAATGGGAAAGGCGAAGAGGGACAAGGAGACATACGGGGAGAGAGTAAGAGAGTGGCCGGTGGGAGTGTGGTGTTCCAAGACACAATGATTATTACACAGAGCCCTTTGGGAAAAAGGATGGCATGGAAAATGGGCAGTGGGAGACTTTTGAGTATGGAAAGAACTGGAACGTGGGAGGAGGAATTAGGCTTCTACTCTATACCTCTCCCCAAAATCTTAACAATTTGTTTTTATATAGAAAAAATTGATAGGTACATATGATATTTAAAACAACTAATACACTTCCGAGATTAGTCGGTTCACTACCTCTCTAATGATAAAAAGTTATATATATTTTTTCTATTTATAAAGTCTAAATTCCAAATTTTCTGAAAGAGAAAAAATGGTTTATAAAACATGAACTTTTTACAAATATTTATGATGAAAGATAAAAGTAAGGGATATGAATAGCATATGATATGATGATCAAATTCGCGACCATTAATTAATGTTTATTTCGTGAATCGGATTTGAAACTTATGTTGTTTCATTGAACTGTCTTTGATTCCTTAATTTTCAGCCATCAACAAATCATCGGTTTCATTTTTTATTACCTTAAAGATAACTGCTAAATGATAATTAAATGAACACGTTGTAGATTACAACAGAGATCGTTAGTTAGTTCACATGGATGATATCACTGAATTAGTTGTATGTACTATGTATTGGTAAACCGAACAAAGCATACTCTAGTTGAAATGCAGAATCACATTTACGATCTTCATCTTCGGCAATGAAATCCTCTGCAAGTTTTACAGCTTTCTACAATATGCTTTATTTAGTTGATCAGATTGATTGATAAATTACGAAAAAGATTAATACGACCACTTATGATTAAGATTGGATAATGAATGTAGGTGAGAGAGGCTAGAAATCCTGTCTTTCATAATGACCCACAGAACAACACTTGTTTCATTGGTCATTGGTCCGTCGACAGGTGTGCTTGATTTTTTTTTTCCCTGTATGTATGATCTGAAATCTAACAGTTTAATGAATTAAGATTAATTCAGTTTTAAATTAGATTAACTTATTAGAAAATAAAACTTCTCAAATATGGATTTTTTTATTTTCAAAATTAAAATTCGAAATCTTGATGGAAGAAAAGAGGCGTTCAACATAATAATTTATTAAAATTTTGGATGTTTGCACTCAAAAGAAAATATAAGTTAAAGAAGAGGCATACTCTCAAAGAGTCTTCCCCCGACCTCTGATAGCAACGGGTGGCAGTGGTGGACTTGGAATGTGCAGAGAATTAGGGAGTGCCGCAGCCGTAGGAATAAAGGTAAGGGAAAGCCCATGGAAAGTAAAGCTCAGAGGACACATCATGTACATCGGTCAGCAGTTGCATAGTACTCTCCCCAGAAAATACACATTTACGTATGCATATATGTAGTACTTAGAATAGTGGGAGGCACCAAAAAGATACCAACAAAAAGAACAATCCCACCAAAGCCAAAAGCTTTGTTTTCTATGGTAAAGGATATACACCTTGAAATCAATAAAAGATGAGAAAAAAAAAAGGTATGAAGAATTACATTGATGAAATTAAATTCATAAATTTCACTCTGGAAGATATACAATTATAAGGCTAAAGGTGAGGCTTTTCAGCCTGGGAAGTTAAATTATTGTTATATGTTTTATGCAGAAAGGATAAAACGGGGGTCTTCCACCACAATGGTTCTGTGTGTGTGTGTGGCAGAGAGAACCTACTAAGTGAAAAAGAAAGATAGAGAGAGAGAGAGAGAGATGAAAGTTTTGAGCACTTTGGCCTTTTCTGTTCTGTTCTTATCACTTCTGTGTTAATGGAAGGAGGATACAACGAGAAGGAGACAGATAAAGAGTGATCGTATCAAGCCTTTTCACCCAACCCCAAGAAAGCAACAGTCCATCATATCTTCTCTAGCATACCCTTCCCATTATCTTCTAGCATACCCTTTTGTTCGTTTTGCCTCCCTCCACGAGAAATCTGAACCCCAACTTCCAAAATCCTTCATTTTGGATCAAGAACAATCCGTGGAGAGTGTTTCTTGTCCTCGAGAAATCATTTTGGATTGATTCGAAGCAAGAACGAGTGACTTCCCAGTCAACGAAAGGCTGCCTCCGAGTGATCCTGTCGTGATCCCAGTCGATCAAAGGTATTAGTTAATTCAGGAGATAACAAGAGCGATTTCATTGATGATGAGAGGGCTGAAGCAAGAGGATCACCACCAAGGGGAGTGCTCACAGAACAGTCTTCATAACCTACAACCATACCATCATGATCAGGTACTTTGTCATCAGCAACAACGCGGCCCCGATATATTTAGCGGAGTAGGAGGAGGCGGTGGTCATGCCGACGGCAGATTGATCTTCCTCGAAGATCCCCCAGTCTTTCCGTGGCCTCTCCCTCCTGTCCATACTTTCAACCCTAACCACTTATCCCCCGGTGCCAGCCAAAGTCCCCAGGAACCCCACATCGTCGAACCGTTTCTATTTCCCCCGTTGCCACCACCTTATGGGAGTTTGCTCAACCGGAGGCCGGCTAGTCCCCTGCAATTAACCTATGATGGACTGCCCTCCGATTGCCTCAGGATAATACAGGACACGCTCGGCGTTGGGGCTTTGCCAGGATCTAGTGCACCTTTTGGCCTACAGGCCGAGCTCGGAAAGATGACTGCACAGGAAATAATGGATGCTAAGGCCCTCGCCGCCTCGAAAAGCCACAGCGAGGCCGAGAGGAGGAGGAGGGAGAGGATCAACAACCATCTCGCTAAGCTTCGGAGCTTATTACCTAGCACCACAAAAGTAAGTTTATTTTCCGAATATCCGAGTTTGCCAAAAATCTAATGTTAGTCAATGTCGGTTTGCTCTAAGAATAAACCCTCTCTTCTTTGTAAAACTCAAAAAAAAGAAAGAAAAGAAAATAGAAAACTCATGATCATACAAAAATTGGAAAGATAAAAATGAAATCACACATATTCAACATGCATACAACATGGTGTGTTTCCAATTTTCCACTTTGTCCCATTGTGCACAGTTTTTCATAAGTACTTATAATTGAGCTTTTTATGACAATTGAAAGATCTTCTTGACAATCTGGTTGGAAGATGCAAAAACAAGAACCTACAACTATAGATGCTAAGATATGAAAATGTGCAGACTCTGTTGGATTTTGTCTCTCCAATATAACATTTTCTCCTTTTCTTTTAAAACTATTTTATTACCCGAATGTTTATATATTCTTTCTTCTTCTTCCAATTATTTTCTGAGACACTGTGCTATTTCCGAGGAAAGAAGCCGGCCGGAAAGGGTGTGCGTTATTGTCGCTGTGTTGACACGATAAAGAGGAACCATGGAGCAGTCGAAAAAGCTTGTCATCGAAAACTTTTGCCAGATTTTTTGAGAAACGGAAAACCGAAAAAGAGAACATGCAAAACTAGTAATGACGGACGGCACGAACTTGTCGGTTCTTCCTTCTCCCTATAATATACCAACATCGTCTTTGCTAGTTAAACCATCACGTTTAAGGGTCTAATATTCCTATTTTATTGGTTGATCTTTTGCTACTAAGTTTCTTTCTTCTCTGGATTGATGTATTTCCGTTCTAAAAGGAAAATGAAATCTTGAGATCACAATTCGATTCCTTTAACACTAACTCGTAGTAAATACCCTCATCATCTATCCTCTTTTCCATCGATTAGTTTATGCTTTTTCTCCCGATGAGATCATTGGAGTCTCTCTGATCCACAACCGTGTCGCACCAACAAATTTATAGATCATATGCAGTTGTCTTGAGCTGTTGATATCCACTAACTTAATCATGAGTTCGATTATTGCACTATGTATTGCTGTGCCGGTTTAAGAGTGAAGTGAAAGTTACACTTTATAGAGTCATCAAATTATGGATGATAGTTTTTTTTAAAGGTTCTTAAAGTAGTTCGGTATGCATCCACTTAAGAAAATTCTTTGGGTTCGTTTGTTACGTACACAAAAAATCCATATTTAGAAGAGTCTTGACCTTAATCGCATACATGCATAAATCTGAATCAATTATAATCCTTAGATTTCTAAATAACTGGTAAATGATACATGAAACACTCCTACTTCATCACTCATACAAGTAATTACGATTTAGAGGAATTGGTTGTTCTTGTGAATGTATAGATGATCTCATCTTGTTCATATGATAATTCTTGCAAAACAGACGGATAAAGCTTCTTTGCTCGCTGAGGTCATTCAACATGTGAAGGAGCTGAAGCGCCAGACTTCTCTGATTTCTGATACAAGCCTGATACCATCCGAGATTGATGAACTGATAGTTGATGCGTTGGATGAGGACGGGAAGTTTGCGATCAGAGCATCAATATGCTGCGAGGACCGCCCCGATCTCTTACCCGACCTAATCAAGACCCTAAAAGCGATGCAGTTGAGAACCATGAAAGCTGAGATCACAACCCTTGGGGGTCGCATGAAGAATGTTCTGATCATCACTGGGGAAGAAGACTCGAGCAGTAATAGCAGCGGAGATCATCAACGGCCTCCTCAGCGACATTCCACTGGCTCCATTCAGGAAGCTCTTAAAGCGGTCATGGAGAAAGTCGGTGGTAACGTGGACGAATCTTCGGCAAGTGCTAAGAGACAGCGAACTACTAACATTAACATCCACGAGCACAGATCCATGTGACCATCGTTCAATCTGCCATCTATGTTCTACTTTCTTTGCCCTTAGGTTTATTTTCAGGCGTGACGGTATATTGTCTTCTTTTTATTTGAGGATTTATAGTTATTTCTATGAAGTTAAACAGTTCTCTCTCTTCTTCTTTTTTTTTTTTTTTCCTTTTTGCAACGGATTAATCCTCAAGACGATCAGTCTTGGTCTCGTCCAGCGTCTGGTGTGTGTCCGATTAAAGAAGTAGAGTAAAAAATTGGCAAACGATGTGCCCAGGAAATCACTCCAAATTGTGCTACCATTCTTTGAGCACATGTATTTCTCCATGTGCGTGCGAGAAAGGTCTCCCTCGATTAGGGGATTGTGATTCCTTGGGTACATGTTATCATATAATTGGTTAGAATTATCAGTCACGCTCTATTTTCAGCAGATAATCTTGCTAAGTCCGGCAGAATTATCACTTCTCGAATGTCGACATATCTAGTCGCACATGCATTTTTATCGAGTTAGAACAAGGCCTTAGAATACACATGCTGTATGTAACAAGCAATGTCCTCCCCAAATAGAAAAGGCCGTGGTGGTAATTATAAGTCTGCCGATACGTTCTTCTCATCGGATGGGCGTGTGGGGTTGGAGTTGCTGTAAGTGGAGTTTGGTGGGCACTCGATCGCATCCCATGATCCCATCATGCTGAGCTTCTGCGATCGTCTGGTGGAACGTACAGACAGACACGGACAGAGGGATTGTGAAGAAGAGATCACAAGGGAAGAGGTGTGGGTTGTCGGTGTTGTTGTCATCCTCAGATGAGGGAAAAAGGAAATTGGGTGGAGATCTTTTTCGTGGCAGGAGAAACCTCAAGGCAAATCCCAACATGGCAAGTACGTACATACATACAATACATACATATCACGTAAGGTATTATATATATATATATAAATGTCATTCGGTGGTGACAGTTATCTCTATTACTCATTAACAGTAAATAATCAACGTCTATTTGGGATTCACTCGAATGAAGGTTACACGGTCCACAGTGGAACAACTATTTATTTATATTTTTTTTTATATTACAAATCCAACTTCAACGTAGTCAGTGACTCAGTGGGACTAATTAACTCAGTACACTCGGTACTTTGTCTGTTGGTCTCTCTTGCTTTACAGACTCTCACTCTCTCTTGCACGTCACCACCGGAATTAATGGAGTGAAGTTCGCTGAGGGAAGTGGTGACGCCATGTCGTCGTCACCTTTTACGTCCCTGTCCACTTAGATCAATCCATCGGCTAACAGGTTACTACATATAGCCCTTGCTGATATGAATGTGAATGTAATTGTGTGTATACGTGTATATATGTATATATATATATATACGTACAATTGAGCTGCTGATGTCAATAAACAAAGATAGATTCAAGGATGAGCGAGGACAATTAATTGCATGTAAATTCCGAAAAATTAATATATTTATATATGAATTTTACTAATTTTCCCGCTGTTTTTGGTCATAAGTTATTTGATTTCATCCAGTTGGAGAAGTGGTACTTCATTATAATCTTTCATTTTACCTCTTAAATTTTAAGGTGAATATATAAGAAAAATTAATACCATAAAAAATTTATCGATATATCATATCACATCAGTATACCATACAAAATAGATAATTGGGAAGCGGGTGACATTATAATATATGACAATAAATTATAAAAATTAAGATTTGAAATTAATTTATTCTAAAATATATATTTTAAATATAAGGAATAATTTTTATTAATATAATTTTGGGCATTCCCCTTTTCCTGTCCCGGACTGGACCTCCGGAAAAAGGATAATTGTGGAAGGGACATATGTCACGTCTTAATCGTACCCACGGTAGTCCCCAGACACGTCCCATGTTTGGGCGGATTTTGTAGGCATCGCCACAGGAAGAGGTTGGGCGGATTTCATTACTCACTCACCAAGCAAAGCTCATCGGAGGCCATTGACGTTGAAATTCTTGGGTATTATTATTCCTCTGTTCTTTGTCCACGGTATAGCTTGCAATATTATTAGTACTACTACTATCGTACAGGATACAACATACATCAGTTACTTTTTATTTTTATTATAATTAGTTTTTTTTAATATATATATTTTGGGTTAGTTTACGTAAATTTTTAGAGCAATATGATAAATTTATCTAATATAAATAATCACCATGTCACATGAAAATGAAGAAAAATAAAACTGCAGGCTCATTATTGCTAGCTCGTGAAAATGAACATGAACATGAACATGCACGGTCACTCCAAGGAAGAAGAGATGGAATTTAGAAAAGGAAACGATTTTTCCTCTTAAAAATCAAAATTGTACAACGATTCTCCAGAAAGGCAGAAAGCGTTCGCCGATTTCTCGCATAATTACACCACATTACGGGAGGAAGAGAGAAGGGGAAATCCCAAGTTAAACATTACTCCCGTACGTCATGGCTTCTTGCCATAATAGCCTTTGTTCTATATAACTCTATGAACTAGAAAAGATGGGGCTTGGAACCTCGGATTACAATTTGTATCGCCCGCTCGAGGTTTTGCTGGCTCAATTCGATTGTCATCAGAGCTTCCTACATCAATTACTGCAGCAATGCCATGCAGCTGCATATCAGCAATCTAAAAACCTCGCAAACTGACAGGACCAGGGAACCAGCTAGCCGTCATTCACAGTGCTTCCCTTAGGTGGAAAGCCTTCGCCAGTTCTCGGGCACTGTCGTACTCGTTTAGCTCGACGAGCATCTTCTTCAATCTTCGGGCAAGCCCACTAGTCTCGACCTCGGTCACCCCAGATGATTGCTTCTTCTGCAGAGATTTCCCCAGTAGAAACACATAATCGACCAGGGGTTGCAACTTCCGGCTGCACATGTGTACAGAGGCAGTCAGGAAACTGAACAAACTGAATTAACAGAATTTCCATATTGGAACAATAGATGTTTTCAAGCAATCTTCCTCAGCCATATGGTGCAAGGAAGGGCCTCGAGAGTCAAGACTGAAGCAAGCAAGGATATGGTCCACATAGCTCATTGGTGTAATGACATGACATGTTCTTCCTCAGCATATGATTGTGTGAGCTGTAACAGTTTTAAGATGTTCCCAAGGCACGGACATATTCATAATTCCCAGCATGCTCTAAATACATCAGCGAATGAATATTCTTATTCTTATTTAAGCAAGATAAAATATAGAAAATGAAAGAGACCATGATTAAATTTATACTTGATGTCCAAAGGGAAGCGGCAGAGCGATATGAGTAATCAGGATACTTATGAGCTGGCAGCAAGTAAAGGGGAGAATAAAACCAGATAGAAAAGAATAAAATCACCAGCATGAAGGTATGATTTGAAATTTGGACTCAAACCAACGATATAATACATCATTTGCAAAACTCCTCCATCCAGTGAATGCATATGTACGATGTGCCACAGAAAGAGAAAAGGCAGCTGAGATCAGAATAGTAGCAACTGCCATATTATGATTCCAATCATGAACTGGACCATGATTTTGTGCATCTAGAATTAGGAATCAAATCAAAGTCAACCTTATATTTGGTACAAGCACCCTAAGTTTATTCTATTATTAGCACAGACAGATATGATTGAAAGTAGCCACTAGTTTTCCCACTTTTCTCACGCAAATCCTGTTACTACAGTACTGCTGTTGTCCTATATAATATTCATATTGCCAAAAAAGTAGAAGCACGAAAGAGAGCAAAACACAATCACTATTGGAGCACTAATGAGAACAGGCATGATTCATCAACAAATAATCATGACTACACCTCTGGCAACCAAAAGTGGAACTCCAAACAACAAATCAGGTCCAGGTAGAAATCATTATACGGATGAGTCTCCTGACCTGCGTTCTCCAATAACACTTGGACCAGCCCATACGCCAGAAATAGATGCAACTATCCTTTCAGTTCTTGTGACAGCATCATGAATATCAGACACAATGCTTCGAACATGAGGAAGAATTTTCCCACTCAGTAACTCATCAAGAGCCAGCTTCTCTAGAACTGGCAATGCAAGGATTTCTTTCCACAAGCAGATATTCCTCATCAGACGAACAGACATACCAAAACGATACGCTGCAAGTCTTGCCGCATTTGGCACAGCCTTCAGCACAAGGGGAGTCCAAGTTGGAACCTGTAATTTGAGAATTATGAATTAAACCAGCTTAATGGAGTTTGCAACAATGATACATACATATATATACATATATGCACATATATTGGGGAAATGTATATAAATACCACTAGATTGGCAATGGCATCAGCTAAACGAGTTCGAATGGCCACCAACAATTCACCCAGTGCCTCACTGGACGTTTGGACATAATTTATGACAATGGATGTCGCAGAAACAGCATTTCTTGTCTCCAGTAGACTGAGCATATCCCAACAATGAGCAATTTCATGATGCAAGATGGGCAGTGCAACTTTCTCCACCAAACTCGGTACCAAATTAGCATCAGCATCTTCAGTATTCATATCACTACCATCTTCTAGAAGACCATAATTGAACAGCAATGAATGCCTGAACAGGGAAAAAGCAAAATATTAATGTCCTTGAACTACAAAAAAGAGGCTCACTACAATATTGAATGATCATATAAGAAACATTTTTAAAAAAATAATCAATACCATTTCATATCAAAAAAGTCCAAATCCTCATGGAGGGGGTCCCACTTCAGTAGCTCCAATCGTACATACGGGGAGAAGATATTGAGTATGCTCAGTGACATGTAAGCATCACGGTAACTAGATGAATAATCTCTTTTCCATTTCTCAAACCTCTCTTTCACCTCTGAGAGTTTAGCATACTCCTCAGCTGTATCATCAAAAATCTGATCAGCTGTCTGAAGCAACAGGTCCCGGTTCGATTGGTAAGCTTTAGTCTCACTATCACTCTCATCAGTGCTCGATTCTCCCTCTATTTTCTGATCACTACTGTCTATATCCATGGCCGAATGTCTCTTGGAATCAAATCGTGCTTTCCGCCGTTGACGGGCCTCAGCTCTCCGGGACATATCCATTCGTTTCTGCAAGTTAATGTCCCTACCAAACTCATCTAACTTCACAGGTAGGTTTGTTTTCTCTCTCATGGAAGAGACTGCAGCCTGTGCTGCAGCTGTAGCAGCAGCAACTGTTGCCGCACTAGTATCGCCTTTTCTGAAGACTGTCATTGCTGCATTTACGGCTGCTTCTATTTCAGTCATCTCATCATCATTGTCAGCTCCTCTTCTTTCCAAGACTGTTGAGGCACGTTCCTCATTTAGTTTTTGCATTTGCTCTTCAAGTTCCTCTATGTATGGAGCTTTATCCTAGAGCATAGAAGACAATGACTTGTCATTTGTAACTGAAACAAAATGGAAAATCAAAAAGAATAAACTGAAAAAATAATGCAATAATATGTTCAAACACCAACAACCCCCACCCGCCCCCACCC
>CXYZ01013362.1:100733-114006 GCA_900006705.1 Sonneratia caseolaris | reverse complement strand
AAGGCAGATCCAGCCATAGTCATGGTCAATAACATTTACCTTGCTGGGGACAACATGTTATTTCTGATATAGTGCATATGATCATTTTTTAAGACAGTAGATTTTCTCATCACTTGAGTTAACTTGTTTCTCCCAGTTCCAACATTAATCTAGAATCTATATTTACAATATAATATATATAAAATGTGAAGCTGAGAAAAATGCTTCCCAAATTTTTTTATTTCCCATTTCCCCTCAAATTTAGGGGGAGATTTTCAAATTCCTACTCCATCCTTTTTATCATATGCACAAAAATTTTATTTGTATTTGCACCACCGTCACCATCACTAAAATGCCTCTTCAAGTGGTGTCACTTAGAGATTAAGATAGTTTGACATTTTTTCCAATTTTCAACACAATAATTTTCTTTTATAAAAAATGCTGATTTGTTGTTATACAATCCTTATTGCATGATATACATTTGTCTTAATTCATGAAGCAATATTTTTCCATTTTGGGTAATGCTTATATCTATGCATTTTTCTTCAATGAAATTAATAGTGATAGGATATACTATCACAAACATACAGTTTACACAAATTTTGAGTTTCAAAATAACCAATATCCGCTATAAGAATATACATACTGGGGTAATATAAAAGAGTATCACCATAAGAATTACACATGATAAAATTTTTTGAGTCTGAGAGAAGTCCATAAGGAATAATAAAAAGTCAGAAAAAATTCTTGCTTGTAACTTCACATATATCTTGAGTTGGAATTAAGTAATCACATAATTTGCAAAATAGAATCAATATGCCAAAAAATCCAGGATGATGACTCTCTTTTATATTTAAGTCTGTGACATTGTCCCTGTCTGTGTGCACATGCTCGCTTGTGAGTGTACAGAGAGCAGGAGAGAAAATTTGCTTGCAAAACTGGGCATCATACATAAGCCAGTCATAATGAATTTCCCGCTATGAAAATGAAAAATGACAGAAGTAACAAGACATAATTGTAGACAAAGAATTAAATAAGCCATACCTGCAAGAACTTACATATAACAGAAATATAGTCACGAAGCTTTTGCATAAAGATGTACTTCTCACCAGCAGCATCTAGGGACTTCTCGAGAGCATCAATACTCAATAGAGAGGCAGACAAATTCTCGTCAGTTTTTGTCAGAGATGATAACGTTTTTCCATGAGTTTCCTGGGGGGAAAAGGGCAAAAAAAAAAAACGGTCATATAGTTACATGTTCACTTATCAACATTTCAGACATTAGGTCTTCCATGGGAAAAATCTGAGTGCTCTGATCTTATCACAACAACATCTAATGTCCCAAAGCAGGCTTATGAAGGTCCACCAGCATCACATTCTGATCACAAAATGATAACTTGCGGAGACTATGAAATGAGCAAGAATCAATAAAAATGTAACGGTTTCATCTCTAGGATCCAGTATGCAAGAGATACTTCTTTTAGTTTGCGAAAAAGGAACACGTTGAAATTTCAACAACTTACTAGCCATCCCAGAAATTTTAAGAACGCAAGACAAAATCATGCTGCAAAGGGATAAGCACATGCAGAGTCACAAGCTCGTCTTGTCTGAGAGAACATAATGCATTCCTTCACAACTGAAGATGCTAAAATGAATACCTCAGATGATAAAAGCCAAATATACTGGGGAAAGATTATTTTTATTTTTATTTTTTTGGTAAGAGTGTGCTGGGGAAAGATTATGGGAGTAAAAGATCAGTGTCACAGCAAGTTATCCTTTCAAATACAAGATGTGCTTGTGTTGTCATCTCTTCAAGGTCACCTTCACCAATATGAGTTCTTAGATGCTCCTCCATAAGGAGCCAAAAGGTAATAACTATTTCACAACTATCGTACATGTGCAGAACATAGCTAATTCCTTCCTGAGAAGAATCTATCATAGAACTATCTCTTCATCCTAAACCGTAAGATTATTTCACAAAGCCTAAATGGTGAGGGTGACCTACTTCGAGATAGGTGTGACAAAGCAAAAAATGTCACTTTTTCTTGCACTTAGCATGTTCTAATTAAATTCCCAACTGCTAACAGCATAAACATCAAAAGATCCTAATGAAGTTAAACAGATCAGTTCCAAAAGGTCTCAGCTCTTCAATGTACCATGCCATTAAACACCGAATTCAACAAGGAAACTCTAATTTGATCAATCTCTTGTAATTCAAATCTAGTACAGACATGAAAGAGAGATAACATACCCTAAGCCTTCTCACACTCTCATGCATAGCCTTGGTAGCAAGCTCAGCGTGCTGCAAAATTGACAACCCATCTAATCCTTGTGAAGCTGAACTCACCGCCCCTCCAATACTTGGAAAAGCAGGAGGAGGAGGTGGTGGTGGTGGTGGAGTTCCATTGACATTCATCACTGAATATGCAAAGTTCTTGGGCATAACAGGAATACTCCCAATATTACTGCTGCTGTCGTTGATTCCTCTACCAGAACCATCATCAATCCTTTTCAGCAAGCCCTTCTTAACCTGCTCCTCCTCCCATTCTTTCTCTGCCTCATCATCATCCTCCTCCTGGAGCCTGTTCTCCTTCCCCGAGACCATCTCCACCCCAACTGACCTTTCACGGAAACTCTCAAACACCCCCTTCTTCACGCCGTCATTACTCTTGCCGATCACTGGAATCCTACCCTGGAACTCCAGTTCGTCGTCACTCAGCTCCTCTAATGCAGCCGCCCCGTGGCTAATGCTTCCGACACTTTCCAGAGCAATGAATAGGGGAGCTTCTCGTGATTGCCTCTTCCGCTCCCTCTCAGCCCTAATTGCCTCAATCCTTGCCTGATCGAGGATTTTTTCCTCCAAATCATCATCGATATCACTCTCTCGCCCGTCACGAGGTTTTTCAGCTTTTTCTTCAGCTAGGGCTTGGGGCTTAAGCAGGCCCTTTAGGACGATTACGGGCTCGGGCTTAGGATCTGGTTTGGAGCTAGAGGCAATGGTCCGCGTGTTCTTCCGGAGCTCGAGCAGTGCTTCTTTTGTGTACGTCCCGGCCTGGGGGAGAACGTTAGACGTTGGAAGCGGCGGTGGTGCAGAGCGGTCCTTCAGTGAGGAGGCCTTGCGGGAGGAGAATACCGGTTTTTCGGAGCGCGAAGCTGAGGGCTTCGGGCGAGTGAGGTTTTCTGGAGCTTCTTCGTCGTCTGCGAAGCTCAGAAGATTGGAGCTGGAAGGCTTTTTAGCCTTCGATTGAGATTTAACGGTGGAGGGTGTCTTCGACGGGGGCTTAGTGGCGGCTGATGCGGAACCGGTAGCCCTACCGTAGGCATCTTCATCGTCGTCGTCATCGTCAGCACCACGACGGCGGAAGTTCTTGGCTCGAGCGCTGCTCATGGATGGGTGCCGAGAAGAGAACAGAAAGGCTGGGACCAGTGGAGAGCGGTTCTGGAAATCGTGAAAGGAAATTTAGGCCGGCAAATGTTGTGCTTACGTCTGTCTTGTATTTAAATGATCGTATAAAAATGTTTTCAATTGTACTGAAGCATTTAACTTGCTCATATTAAATATATTCTTATATATATAAATATGTCGATTATACATATAATTAATAAAAATGGATCAAAATATTTATAATATAAATATATAATAAAATTTCACAAATAAATTTTAAATATGATATAAGTAAAATATGTTAACATATTTAAATATATATAAAAAAATTAATTATATCTTACTTACATTTTAGCTTTGTATTCTACCATGTTAAAAATCACCGACCCTAGAAAATTGGACGAAGTAAAGGGCAACAAATTAAAATGTGCTAAGTTTATTAATCAAGTAAACATGGATATTAAAGTCATAAAATTAAAGAGGACGTAGTCTCAATCACACGGATGCATCTGGGAGCAGGTCTCTCCTCACTGCATCCTAGAACGGTAGGCCTGCTAAATCACTCAAGAGACTGTCAAAATGCATGAAATTCCATTGTAAATTACAACTATCCCACGTCCATCGGGTCAAATCGACTGCTCCATTTGCCTCACAATAGACATGCTCCGTCCTGAAGGGTGAGAATCCCGACGAAACCTCCTCCTGTAACAAGTGCTCTCTGCCAAACCCGAAACTCTACGGATAGAGCTTGGATGCATGGGAGTCGAGCCGAGATGAGTCCGCTCTTTTGAAGGGCCCATCAGCACATTCACTTTTAGTTGATTGGATTGGATGTATGTTTTGGTAACGTGGAACCTCCATGAAAGCCCATTCTGATAGGGGCCTAATCCACATCGCCCCGACTCTCAACTTCACGTTTAGATTGAGCGAGTGAACTCGTTTTCTCCCTCTGACAAATGAAGTTGCAGTGGAGATGAAAAATTCAAAATTAACTACAGCAGGGTCGAGTGAAATATCTCTGCTTCTCGTGTCCCCCGTGTTTTTGTTCTCCTCAATATCTCATTGTGTATAATGAGGTCCAGGTATGAAATACAGAGTCCGAAATTTCTATGAGCAGCCGGTGAAGAGACCATCCATTGGTAGAATGTAATGGATCATCACCTCCAGGGAAGCACCCCAAGGGGTGGTACAACTAACCGCAGTGTCTTTTGGGTTCACAACAGCTTCTAAAAGGGTTGTCCATTTGCGACAGTTTTCTTCAGTCTGTACTCTTCTTACCAGAGGAAACGCCACACCTGAAGAGCCGGTAGCAGACACCAGATGCTGATGATTTACTCTATGCCAGCTGTGTCTAGAAGCAATGGGATGAGGTAAAGAAATGCTTCAGAGTTTATGGACCGGCATTACATGTTAGAGATCGTTTCCATTCCATCAGCTTTGAAGAATAAACCAGGTTTCCCGGCTGCTGTGTGTGACAGTGGTTCTCCTGCGAGGGCAATCAGGAAACTTATTCACCCTCTTTTCTTCTAGTTTTCTGCAGTAGGAAATGATGTTCAAGAGGTGTCACTGCACTCGCTATTAGTTCGGCCCGTTCAAACTCAGGTAATTGCTCAACACACTTTGTTAAAACACCGGTGGAGCCCCTCTCGATATTTAAATCCCAGGAGTTCGACAGGATTTCTAAAGCTTTTCTTTTCTAGATCACTCAGCTGAAAAAATGGGAGAGATTGAGTGAGCCCACTTTAGCTGCGAATACAGATCATACCCAAGTTGGATTGCTATGCCCTGAGAGGGACAAAACGGGTCCAAGGGCCCAGAGTATGCCAACTCCTAGAGGATGGAGATCAACCATTGGTTGCCGTTGTTGCCCTGTTCATATGTAGAATTCATATATTTCTCTGCAGGAGGGCCCCTTCCTCTTCTTCTTGCTGTTGAAGACGCCATTAGTGGGGCTCCAATTGCTGGCATTTTTTTGCTTAGCACTTTTCTAGGGCTCAATTAACTCTTTTCATAGCCCGAAAAGGATTGAAAGAATAATAGAATAATAAAGTGGTTCAAAAAAAATCTTATTAATAAGAATTAAATTCATAATATTTTAATTAGATATTAAGAAAAATATTACTACATTGAATGGATTTTCACCAAGTCAGGTCACTATAGGTGATAATAATGGTAGGGTACTCCTTTTATTGGGTCCTCTTGCTAGGAAATGCTCCATTATTTTGGCTGAGGAAGTGCTCCTATTAGCTAGACCGTTCAATAAAATCACCAGACATATCCCACCTCGATTGATTTCTACCTTCAATTACGCCCACCGCTTTGCTCAGGATCTGAGATGATCACTTAATAATCTGAAGGAATTAGAGAAGGTTCGGTCTTCCTGGTGGTCGTAAATTCGTATTGGCTCTGGAAAAGATGGTTGCTTTCTCGTGGCCCATACGAACCTTAGGGTTAAAACACAAAATCCCTTCATTGTCTTAGTTGTAACGCAGCAGCACGAGAAGTCCCGTCACTCGCTGCACATAGAAAATGACGTGACTCGGATGCAACCATATGTGTCGAGCAAATTGTGAGATATGTACACGTGTACACGGGTTGAATAAAAGAGCAATAATTGTTTGCTAAACTTATGAATCGAGAGACTTCTGAAACCTACTACTACTATGAAGTATGCTGGATTCGACCATCAAACATGGACGGATTTGTGAATTGACTCAAAAGGGACATCAAATTTAAACTAAGAGTAAAATAATGGAGTTTGAAGAAGATGAGATAAAATTATTCAATATAAAGTTGGATGGAATGGATAAATTTTTAATTACATTTTACGATTTCCTTCGAGTTGGAGCTTACCGACTGCCCCTGGCGCTCCCTAAATCTGTCCCTCTCACTGATGATATGTACATCAATTTGAATTATTGGAGGCAAGAGAGATGTGAGGAAGGAGGAGCTCATCTGTGTGTGTGTGGGTGGGTCTAGTGATTGGAAAAGGACCAAAGAGGAAAGATCAGACATGACATGGTGGTGGCCTGGTGGGTCTTGAAAGAGATTAGGAGCTGCACGTGCCATGGGACTTTGTTGATAAGCCTGTCAACTTCCATCACTCACCCTTGGCTCCACAAAAATCATCAAGATGTTAGGGCTCATGTCAAAAATCTCATTAATAAGAATCAATCTATTACCACCTATTTAATTATGGATAAGCAGATAAGCAAAATACTGTTGCGCCAAATAGTAACATTGTTTGATGGTATCTACAGAGAAATTAAGTTCAGAATACCCCACGTAGCAGAACCGACAGCGAAGCATCCTGCAAAAATTACAGTGAGATGTCCTGCCAAACCGTCCGAATCTTTTTGCAGAACCCTTGTGCTGTGGAGAGAATCAAGTGTAACTGCAGTCAAATACATTTTTTTTTCTTCCTTCCTTCGTGTGATGGTCTCTTGGTACCGGAAAATACATGTGCTCGAGTTTTTTTAGAAATTTATAAATGATTCATGAAAATTGTTAAAAAAAAATAATGACCCACCAGCTACTTGAATATAGTTCCAATATTATTTCATCGCATAAATAAATTTTTAAAAAAAACTGCATAAATGTGCTGATTAAACCATTGTTTGGTGGAAGACAAGGTCTACGAGTGGTTGGACTCGGAATGGGCTCATGTCCTCAGGTTGAAGACAGGAGGATCGCCAGTAGAAGATCTCCTCTGATCATAGATTAGCGCAAAAGCTCATGAATAGCAGTTGTTTCGTTGGGCAATGAGTGCATTACCAATTCCAGAGAGGCTCCTGTCAAATTCGTGCATCCTGGCTAAGCACTCGTACGATCTAACCGAACACATTCATCTAAACCCCTTTACCAAAACTGCCCACATTATCACATTATGCCTTGGACGGGCAAGGGACAAGTCGATTACAACTTGAAGTATCGTAGTAGTCCAGGATCATGAGGAATTTATGTATAGTTTCTTGTCTGCAACTAACATATGTTACATCAGGGAGTTAAATAGCTATTTGGGCACAATAAGAGGAACCATTATATGTCATAAGATACAAATATGCATTGTTGAGTATGATCACATTTTCGAAATCCTTTAATACAATAGTATTATTCTCGATTTAAGATTAACAAGTTCGAATTTAATTCTCATATTGAAATTTTATATCTTTTTCTTTTTCCAACCATCCTTCTCCTAACTTTCTTCTAAGCTAATGCCACCTTTTAATTGGAAAAAACAGATGGGGATTCAGTCGAAAAGTTTCTCTCCGGCTCTTTTGCATTGAAGATTTTAAGGACTACGAAGGTGTCGACTTTTCAAAGGATTACTGTGTAATTTGTATGGTAATCCACCATAAGCTGCCCCTCCGTGACCCTCTAATACCCTTAATCCAAAATTATCCTGAAATATTACATCGGGGAGAGATTTCTGATGGTATAGTATGCTCAAGAGAAGAATCTGAGTCCAAGTGCACGCCATTACGCATCTAGGCATGATATTTGCAGAAGCGCAGAAGGTCATATACACACACACAAGCTGGCCGAGGATTGAAAGAACGAATAAACTTGTACAATATTTTAGGTTCATTTCACGTCAAGATTTAATGGATCTTCGTACATCTTGCCCTTAATGCCATCAAGAACGGAACTTGTAACTAATCCCCCCCATAAAGCATCTTGCTGTGGTCGTTACTACATCCACCCCGAGGGTAAAGGGGCGGCCTCTAGTTATAAGCCCTTGAGGGTCAGATCCAGAATTGACGGACACCACGACCAGGCGCAATTGTTGGATCTTGCGAGATAGATATTCATGAGGATGGCCTTCAGTCATGTAGGAGCCCCAAGATCATCAGCGTAGTTTCCTTCCGATAGAGATATCGGGATTCTGGGGCTAAGCTAGGAGAGCCCGTGACGACATGGCAGTACCATCTCCTGAGGTTTTGGGACCAGTCTACTTATATGGAACCTCCCCAGGAACGACCATTCCGACAGGACCGATCAGTCAGGTCACCAGTTCTCCTAGTCATGCCAGCAGAGGAGCATGACGACACATCGCCTGATGATGTAGAGCTTAGCCCTCTGCTCCCGGAGGGTGCCACTGAGCCCCCGGCTCGACAGCCTCCTCTTGCTTCCGCTGCCGCTCATCTTCATCATCGCCATTTATGTGTGTATTTCTTGTTCCTTGTTCAAGAGGAGGAGAGGAATCAAAATGACGGAGAGTGAGGAAGAGGCGTAGCTAGTGGAAGAGGAGTGGTTTGATTTGAATGAGGAACCAGGAGGAATGGAAGGGGTTTCTTTATAGTCAGGAGGAGGAGAGGGATAGGGAGTGGTCCTGACACGTAATTGGTCGACTAAAGAGACAGCTATTGGGGCACGACCGAGAGTGCACTGTCCCCTTTCTCTCCACACAAGCACCGCTTGGGGCCCCACCCCCACCCCCACCCCCACTCACTCTCTCTCTCTCTCTCCGACCCCGAGGCTGCTTGGTAGTAGTTATTTCTTTAGTATTATATAATAACACGGTAATATATTGAAATAAAAGACGAGTAAGATAGAATGACCGCAAAATTGGTACTACGGCGTCAACTTGTAAGTGTCTAACTAACGGGGACTATGTCTTTGCTGAAGTTTGAGAGTGATCTTATTTTGATGTTTTTGAAGAAGATGAACATTGTGGCTCTAATTTAGGGAGGAATTACATGTGTACGCGAATCGCATATGTAAAACATCTATAACACAATCCTAACACCGCCCGAATTCGATGATTTTCGTCTAGGTTATTCTAAGCTTGCACACAATATTGTTGTTCTTCTTTTTTTATTTATTTATTGCCCCATGTCGATGCACCAAATGGCAAGCCTAAGAAGCTATGGCTCGGGTGCCGGTTGGACAAATTCAGCTACATAGCATACCCAATAGCCAACTACCCTAGTTCAATTATATAAGCCTATTTTATAATTAGTCAAAGAGAATGTACGAGAAAGATGGTTCCATGTAGTTATATCACCATCTATCTTAAATATCAAAAAATCATTAAATTCAATTTATTTCAGTTAAAATTTGTTATGTCTCTTTATTTTCTTATTCTTGATATCATTTCTAAGTTCAGCTTGGATTTCTTGGTGTAGAAAAAAAAGGGCAATTGATCTTGTGGATCGTGTCATAGAGCTTTGACTATATGCGTACATGATAAGCACCCAATACTAAATGTGGGGACAAGAGGTAGCAATTATAAGAGGCATGGAGATAAAAGGCATGGGTGGGTGACTGTACGCTCTCGTCTGTGCTTGTTCTACACATGGAGTGGGGAGGTTTTGTTTGTCTCTGCAATTAAATGTTATCATTACAACAGTGTCATCACCCAATGCACCATTGTCTCATGTCATGTTTCCTGTATTTCTCTCCGAAATACAATTAGAAATATGCCCTTTTTTTTCTCATTTTGACAAAATGCCCGGAGGCGAATGGAACAGGTTGTGACATAAAATTATGAACTAGAATTATCTTAATTTGAGGTGATATGTGCCTCTTCTCTTTAAAAAAAAATATCGATTTCATATAATGTGACAAATAAAATTTATTGTTTGAATAATTTTATCAATTAGTTAATTGACCTAACTCGAAAAAATATTTTACACTGAAAAGCATAAACATTTTCTCCATTTTTAAGTATTTTTCTTTTTACAACCAAATAAGATACCAAATCAACTAAAGCTTGCGGTTTTAAGTGTATTTTTAAAAGTTTTTTTTTCTTTTTTGGGCAATTTGCTGCATAGTTTTTAATAAATAATTTTGGACTTGAGTTTTCTTCAGTTGAAAATTTCCATAAAATGTGGAACCAGAAATAATTTTTTCCACCGACATTTATTGAATTGGATTGAGGGAGAATTCCATTGAAGTACGAGCTGAGTTTTCGCTGGAACATGTGACATGGTATCGCCATGATTGTGAAACTGCAGTTCCAATTATTGCCAGACTGTTCATAGTCAGCCTAACTGTTCTTACAACCGCTTGAACCCTTCCTTCACGGGGCAAAGTTGACCCACTAATGAAGTTATTTCACAAAACTCTTTCCATCCGAAATTGTCATCTTAATACAATATTTTTCACAACAAAAATGCCTATCTTTAATGGGCTAGTGTACATGTAACAAAAATCACGGGCAAGAAGAGTCTTAGAAGAGCCGAGGTATGGGTACTGATATTTTAATTACACCAGTGATTGGATTACCTCGCAAGGTATGTGATGCTTGTTCTTTCGGACTATGCTCCATGTGGAAACTAATTGTCGCTTGGGCATTGCCTTGGCCTTCAGCACATTGTGCTTCTTGCGAGTTTCCAACTTCTACATTGCAGGTAAGAATTCACAACCACACCAGCTTATGAATGCAAATGAGGTTACGTTGTCCATCAAGATAGATTCCCATGGAATTGTGTTCCGGGGGCAATTTACAACAAATGGTTCATCATAATTCATATGATAATATATCATACTATTTTGTTAGAGGATTAATTCTAGTCACAAGGAGTGGCTACTTAACCAAACAATTACAGAAATCAAATCAAAGGTTCAAATTTTTCTTTCCTTAAATAAACTATTTGATTTGGACAAATTCTATATTTATAGGAACTTTATACTCCATAAAGTGTTGACCTAGTCTAGATTTAAGTTGGTAATTGTTCTTTTAGTTTTTGAATATCAAATTAACGGGATGGAAAAATGGTAAAGGTTTCCACTTGCTTGGTCTTGTGTTCCACCCAAACACTTTCTTTACGTTTTTCATGGACAGAACCTGCAAGTTACTGATACCTTGTTTTATCTTCTTGGAGAAATTTTTATATTTCTTCTCCCTAAACGGGACCAAGCTGTCAATGGGATATCGATCAGAGTGCAGTGCCCCAGCAAACTGTTTGCCCCTTCCACCCATCTTCCTGTCATTTGACTGCAATTGGAGGGGACAGCTGAGGATGCCACTGACGATGATTCTCCAACCGGTTGATTCCACGCTCGTTGGATGTTAGCTGTTCGTAGGAATCTCAGTTCCTGGTCGTAGGATTTGGTCTCTTCACCCTTTGGGATAGGATCCCTGCAAACTCTGATCCAGGCGCTTGTGCTTGTTCATTCTATAATGTGTCGCCCTTACTGCCCGGGCCTCAGATCATGAGGTGGCAACTGGATTGGAATATTTTCAAGCTCAACATATTCGCAATATTATCTGATTACCTTAGTGGTTCTGCTCGTGCTTCAGTCTTCATCTAGTGTAATGTGCCGGTCGCCACACATGTCGAATATGAACAAACTTATTTTAATCCTCAATGGCTTTATGATCAGATATTATAATTTTTAATATATCAATTTAACGCAAATTCAAACTAATCAAACTTATTGAAATTCTTCCAACTGATGCACCAAAGTCGAAGTACCTCGTGCACCATATATTAATTGGCTTTATAATAAATTAGATGGCCTCACGTACTGTGTTTACCCTTTTAATTCAAAAATTGGCCTGATGTACTTTCACAGAGAGGAGGTCAGAATTGCACGTGAACTCCTCGCGATTTACAAAGTGAACTTCCCCTTGAAGACTAAAAGCTTTTCCTTTTTCTTGTAGAATATAGTATTTAGTAGTTTAATTAATTTTTTATATCATATTGAGCTTTTAAAAAGTAAAATTATTTAAATAATAAAATTTTCTAACTATATGACTTGAATCCAAGAATTTTAGATGGAATTACTGGAATTATCCCTATAGCTGCTCGTACCTCATTTTCAATATCACCATGTAGGACAATAGATTATGATTTATCTTACTTCTAGGTTTGAACAAAGCAGTCGTTTCCCCCACATGCTCGTTCCCGTCTCTACAATCATTCAAACGGTCACTACTAATAAATAAAAGGAGACGCCATGTGAGACCACGAAGTATGACCCTACGGCTCGATCAGCGATACAGTTGTACTGTCTCTTGCCTCTTCGAACTTCGGCAAACTTCGCTTTAGGGAGAAGATTATACATTCTTACACATCAATATATGCTTTTAAAACAGTATTATAATGTCGGCATCTACAGATCCCAAGCCCTTCTGTTGACCGTTGAAAGCCAGAGAGCATTGCTTGGAACTCGAGCTCCTGTCCTTTACGGCCAATCTGAGCCCCGAAATGGCTCTGAGGAATTCAGGGGAAAACCTCATGCTTACAAAAGCCTTAACGTGCAGGTGCCAGTACATCTGTTGGACAAAATTTTAGATTAGAAGAGAAAGGGAGAGGAGGGCGTATACAGTTCGTATTGTATTTACAGTGGATGACTTCATTTTATTCCTCTCTGCGTATCCATCGGCTCCATTGGAGGCTCTTTCCTACGCCGGTTGGGCCCATCCACGTTCTCATTGAATGTTCTTACGATCTTTCTCTGCAGTACAAGTGCTGAAGCGAGGGCGATAGTATGGGGTCTAGTGAGCCAGCAGCTGTATTGAGTGAAACATCTCTTTACTCGCACACTTAAACCCTCTAATTTGCAGCGGTTTACTTTTTGTCGGGGTTTCATTGTCGGAGTGGTGACAGTTGGTCATTTCGGGGGGTTTTTTTTTTTTGTGGGGTGGAGGTGAGCGCTCGGGAGGGATGGAGGTGATATGGATACGGTGAGCCAGAAGTTGGTAGGCGCAACTTGGGCCTTGTTAGGCTAAACAGCAGCTCTAATTTCACTCAATTGGGCCTGGCCCGTTTAGAAGATTTTTGCCGGGTCAGGACTGGTACTTTCTTCACTTTAAATTTCAACCCCAGAAACATTCACGGCTTGCACAGTTATAGTGCGATGTTGACACGGGCGATCGCAGGTGATTCTGTCTCCCACCCCACACCCCCGTCTCCCCACTACCCCAACCACCAACCACCCCCGCCGCCGCCCCGCCCT
>CXYZ01013362.1:79484-100410 GCA_900006705.1 Sonneratia caseolaris | reverse complement strand
AAAAAATAATTAATTATATATAAATAAAATATATTTTAATATTTTATTTTATCTTATATAAAAATTAGATATCTACTTAATTATATCACATAAAAGTTTATTTTTTTTGTAACAATTATTTTATTTTGAATCCGGCCGGGCCAGATGACCCGAAAGCACAAAAGATCCGTGCTTGAACCAAGATTTTTGAGCCAACTTGGATGATTGGCCGTGACATCGAGGATCCGAAAATAGGATCGTACCGTACCGACATGACCTGGATCAAACAGGTATGCTCTTGGAATCACATGAAAATATAGGAAATTGCTCTTCCATGTTTTTGGATTATTTGAATCTCGTGTTTGCCTCGATTTGGATTATATATATCGTTATCGCATTATTTGCGATCGTAAAATTGGGACCCGTCAAGGAAACACCGACGCAACAGCATGACAGCGAAATATTAAAGCACTATCTTATGCTAATCATAGCTGGCATCAACGTTATCAGGATCAACCATTGATCGGTACTTCAATCCGGCGGTCTTCTCCATCGACAGTTTGTGCTCGACAAGTGATATCATTCCATCCACATGGAAACAAGCCATGATAAAAATAAAAAAAATTAAGGAAAAATTATCTGCATGTTTGTAGCACACTATTCTCATCCTAAATAGCAGGTCACATATATATATATATATTGTCGTGAGGAGAATCGTTCTGCCCAGAAGAAGGAAAGGCCGGCTTCTCCCTGGCCGTCGTAATGGAGCCGAAGTTTAAACGGTTCCGAGTTCGAATCTCGGACGGTTGCACATGGAATTTCATTCGGCTAACTACTCTATCGATCACCACAGTAAGATTTTATCAGGTCTTTCAAGAAGAGCTTTAATCAAGAAAACCCCACGTTCCTGTCAAACGAGAAATCAGGAAAATTAGGTTCAACAATTGTGTCACTTGAAAAGTGCATGTGGGAAAATTTAAAAAAAAAAAACATCGTGGATAAAAATGTTTAGTTATTCCTAAAGAGGATGAGAGTTTGTCTTACCAGAAAAGGAAAATAAGATAAGATCCAATATTTTTTTTGTACGGATTTGCCTACTTGTAGTAATTTTATGCACACTTGTACAATCTGTTCTGTCATGATTTTGTTAATAAAAAAAACGATGAGCTTATTTTTCCAATATTTATGAACATTCAAATGAATTCACTAATTCAACTAGTAAGCTCACATACATGCGTGCAATGAAGAATCGAATCTTGCTCATGTGCGTTTTTGAGTAGGGACTTTGGCTGTTTTCAATTCAAGGATGCCGACTGTTGTGTTGTCATCGACGGAAAGATTAGTCTGAACGCCGTGATTTCTTCCGGCGCCACGGAGACAGTATCGACCATCGCCAACTTGATGGACGATGATGGACTCTACGGCCAGTTTTGGATTCTATTAGACCCAGTAGGATACGAGATTTAGATCTGATACCCATCCGGCAACCTGCATATAAAAAAAAAATGCGGTCAAAAGATGGCTCGATGTCAGGTTCTTCCCCCACGAAAGACAACTTGCGCAATATGTTTTCCTTCAAACCGTTTAATTGATGACCATCTAATTGTCCTCGACAAGACAGGTCTACACATATCTCATAACGGAGATTTTTCCCTTTGCAACTCGTCAAGGAAATTGGGTTCAGTGAGGCACGCTTCCTGTGCCATATATGCAATTTGTTATATATAGCTGGTTGACGATGGAGAGTTCATATCGGAGTTTGGCCGAGTTTGACGGTGGCTGGAGTTACCGCGAGGCTGCAGGAGGTAATCAGATCCATGTGTGCATCCCCTAACTGAATAATAATAAAAAAAGAAAGAAAGCTGATTGTCAATGTTTTTCTCCAAAAATATATTTCTTCCCGAAAACCGGCTAGGCATAGTTTCGAATACGAATCATTATTAGTTAACAGATTGCTGAAAAAAAATGTTACCGTGGATATGTATACGCTAGCTACTGTTTATAATCAGAAGGCACTGTCAGTAGTTCTTGAATCTTGGCATCATTGGAAACGATCATCTACCTTATGGTCCAGACCGCGATTTGCAGTACTCTTTTCACACGGCGATTACAATTGTTCGGTGAGAGTATCATATCCAGGAGGAAAATGGCCTACAAAATGGACAGGGAATGAATGCAGTATAAATGGATTGACATTAGATCGGGCAAAAAAAAATGAAGAAGGGAAAAGAAATTGAATTTGAGTTTGGTTAGCTGAGTGATGCGTAAAACTGTGATACCATAATTTTTTTATTTATAAAATTTATATCCAAAATTTTATACGAGTTAAATTATCTCCATCAATTTTTATCAACATTTATCAATTTTAGAAAGCCATTAAAAATCGGAGAGAACAGAGAAGACAAAGAGAGGGTCAACCAACTCTAACCTAATCGAAAAGGAAATAAATGAGAGACATTTAAGTTTTTTTTTAAAAATTATATGGAGGATTGATAAATTTAAAAGAGAATAAGAGGATAATAAAATAAAAAGTTACTATTTGTCTTATAATAAAAATGGAATATATAATTTATTATTATTAAATTAAAATTAATATTATGGCATAAATCCACATTTCTCAAATCATTTAAATTTAGTTTGCGATAATACGGTACTCGGCCGGTAAGTCTATCTTGGCCACAAATATTTGGTCTGCATCTGAAGCCCATGAAAGGAAAACCTACAAAGTCTTCTTTTTGAATGCTCCTGAAAAATTTTGCCAAAATAAGCAAAGTTAAGGATATGCAAATTGGCCAACATCTACCTAACTGAGGAGAGGACAGAACGTGACTAATATGGTCTTAATTTATCTTATTAGCTAGACAGCACTTGGTTTAAATGGCCCAGCTGACTCGATTATGGAAAATAATTATTATAAATATGTCATAAAGACTCGCGTGAAAGATATTCGATTCTTCCCATAATTTTTTTTTGTTATAAAAGAGACCGTAAACTTTACTAGAAGAAATATGTCATTAAACAGGTGAAAAGAATCGTGTTGTGATAATCGAATTTAAAATATTATAGTTGTAAATCAGAAATAATATTTATGTACTTTTTTTATTTGTTTGTCAAATATCTTAATAATCTTGATTCGATGAAAGAGCTACGTTGATCAACTGAGGAATTCAAAAGTTGAACTTGAACGCGCTAGTGGAAAACAGAATACATGCATTCATATACAAGACAAATTGTATATAAAATAAAGATATCTGAGATTAATTTTTATTGGTATAATTCTGATAGCGCAGCTTTAATCTCCCATTCTCCTACTCCTTTTAAACCCCATAATCCATACTTTTAAAAAATAAATTAGAAATTATTAAAAAAACATTTTACTATTTTGTATGGGTTTTGCCGACAAGTAGTAATTGTTTTTATTTTTATGATGACTTCCATAATGGGACAAAAACCCCGAAAGCATAACATATATCAGTGGCCTTCTGGCCCATGAGATATTTGATTTCCCACAGCATATGGATTATAGTCGATAATAAAACAGGATAATGCCTTATTATGCGGATCATTTGATTTCGTGTTACCGTTTCACAATATGATCAACTAAAATTTTGCAAGATGAGTGCCAAAGAAATCTGGAAGTGATCTACAGACTCAGACTCCTGTAAAGCTACCCGTCTTTGTCACGGTCACGATGTCAATAAGCAACTCCAGATCAATTCAACCGAAACCAACATTTAAAGATCATTTACAGGGGTGCTAGAATTGGCCTTTGATCAGATTCTTTCCCCCTGCAACAAGTTGCATCGAGATGGCTTCTGAGCCTCTAATTCGGCCCTCTAGATTTTTTTTGGAATCAACCCAATGACGCAGAGACTAGATAGAAGATTGGCCTACACCATGCAACTTGCTTGGGTGGATAGGATGAGACCGCTCATTTCCTATGCAATATGCTGACCGTATCTCAACCGAGTTGTCGTTGACGATGCGAATGTATCTACATGTAAAATCTGATACATTTATTGCTCTACCCACTTGAACCAACTCTCTCTTGGTCGAGCAAGTCCGATGCGGGTTCGGCAACAAAACTGTGTGTCTTCCGTCGACTCATCGACAGAGCATCGATGATTCAAAAATCCATGCAGACACAGTGGTTCGGCATACTAGCATATACAGCTCGTTCAGAGGTGAATCTGAACAATGGTTTGGCTTCGATTTAGTTATTATATCTTCCCGAAAAAGTGCTGTCCCGAGCTTAAAAAAGTCCATTCTAACCATCCTAAATCGGCCTATTTCTTGCAGACCCCGGATCCCAGAAAGGTTGGTGAATTTCCTCGGCATCTAGTAAATCTTGTTGACCCTAATTACACTGTTTATGATGGATCTAAAGCAGGCATCTTCTCAAACATTTCGTTACAAGGCTTGCCTATTCCATGTCTCCGAGAACGCGGACGAAATAGAGACAGACCAGGCAGGTGGTGGGGGGGTAGGAGAGAAGATTGTCAAAGGCTACAAATTGCCGAAGATGCCCCCAAGTAGCTTCTGTCCCATTAAAGGCTAGACAGATGAACCTGGTCCATAAAGACGACGTAGCAGTTCGCCCTAACGCCATCGGCATTAAAAGCAAGCCCTTTAGCAAGAGAGAATTTACTGGTTCACCAAAAATGAAATTATAAAGGAAATAATCAACTTAAATTGCAAGAAGCTGGAAAAAAAAGAAGAAGAAGAAGAAGAAGAAAAAGGCAATCGTTGACGTGTCCCAACCGATCCTCGTAGTGAGGGGATGAGACAAATTCATAAATCTAGATTGGCATACAAAAGAATAGAAAAATAAAAATAGTACCTCAATTTTATTAATAAAAATTTAATTTAGATGTTTTTACTTTAGATCAAATGCGATTTCAGTAGACGAAAGATTTTGCACAAAAACTTAATTAAGGATGTGGTGAATGATCATTCAGATAAGAAAGGAATAGGATGCTGATCCTAGTGAATCGAATGAATCAGCAAATGGCTCTCTCTCCTTTCTTGTTTACATTCATTGTTCATAGAAACAAGAGAGGGCCTGATGGGTTTACAACTCAGACATTTTATTTTTGGTCGTGAACCCAACCGACAAATGATGCATTATCGAAAACCAAAAAAAAAGAAAAGAAAAGAGAGATAAGAATGTGATGTTTGCACCCACAGGGCCACTATCAAATACAGGCGGCAAGTGTATCCTAATCATTATACAGCGGCCCAGAAAGGAGATCTGTGATTCTGTGCATTGAATAAGAAACTAGAAATTTCGGGATAAGGGATGTTTGATAGTCGCCACTAATTCATCATCGAGTTTTGAAATTTTCATCATCGCAACTGCACAGCAAGTCGATTCTTCATCTGGTTCGACGAGGACCCACTGGACGGCTAACTCTCTCTGAAACGATGCTGAACTTGTCATCGATTAGTCACTCCGGGGGTAAGAGAGTGCTCCAAGAACATTACGATGAATCCCTTCGAATGTGTACACATTAACGATTTGATATATCTTAATATTCTAGTAAATGACTTCTGTGATAGTTCTAATCCTCAACCAAGAGAAATGTGCAAGCGTTACCAAAAACAAAAAAAAAAAACCAAATACAAAAAATGAAGAGGTAACTTTCGTGCAAGATGCACGCACGCGGGTGCGGCAACTAGTACTAATAACTAGATGGGAATAAACATTACACAAATTGAAGATAAGCTCGCTCGAAGGACATTAAATTAAGCAACTAGGCAAGAGAGATTACTGTTCTGCCAAAAAAGGGGATAAAAAGTAATATATATATATATATATATATACATGTGTGTGTGTGTGTGAATATATAAATATTCCCATTCTAATTTTCTATTTCAATTTGCTAATTTCTTGGGGCTGGTTGAAGGCATAATGCAATGCACTGTATATGTCCGTACTCTCTTGTATGCCCCAAGACAAATCATCCCACTGGAAGCAAATTAAGTAAATGGAATCGACTTCGAGGATTATTACATTATGTAAATTTTAATTACGCAGCATCTTTTTGTTTTTTTGCCAATCAATGGGATCATACAAAGAGTAGATGCTTAATCTTTGTTATGCTTCTTAGTATAGTTCAATTCGATTTGAACTTGAATTAGATACGATCGTTGACCACTTCAATATCCAATATCGTATTGTGCAGATTAGAAATGACAGAGGTAGGGCACTGCAGCGAGACTTATGTTTAGGCAGGGGCGATACTCTCATAAACTCAAAAAAAATCATTGAAATGCCTTGCATATGGTAACTACGTCTGTATATATATATTTTTGTTTGGACCGCACAATAGTCATGAATTAGTCGAAACGCACCTCGAGATTAGCTTATGATGGGATCAGAATTCATGGGAAAACTCCTATCGACCATTCCAACCTAATATTCGATTCTTAAATTATCCATTTGAGAGTTTAGTAAATAAACCATTAGTCTAATTCCAAGTTGATATATCTGGATATTTAATAAAGGTATGATTGATATGTACCAGTAGAGATGCATTTCCATTTGAAAGACTATTTCTAATATTCTCAATAAATTTGGCCTTTTACGTAATTTAATCCACAAATAATTCTAAACTAGACGCTAACCAGTGTTATTACATACGGCAAATATAATGCCCATGAAATTTATTTAATGTATTAAATTGAACGCCATCAAAGTAATTGAATAAAATTTATTGCAAAAAATGAATCGAATAAAATTGAGAACTTTAATCAAAATGTGTAATTCAGTTAATTTTTTAAGTTAGAATAGATAATTTGAGTGAAAGATGAAAATAAAGTATATCATTCTTACCATTTTTAAGCTAGTGATGATTGTGAAAATAATTTTATGTTTTGATCCTTATATCTCATTTTTTATGGGTTAAGTTTATATTTTATTAATAGAATTCCAGGGAGTAAAAAATAAATGAAATCAACTGTCTCATATATTTACCTAAATAATGTAGATGACAATTCATGTATAAAATGATTTTATATCTTCACGTTTCTATTAAGTCTACACGAAAGAGAGCTTCACATTTATATATATATATATATATTTATATATTTATATTTATATATTTATTTATTTATTGGCAGAGTAGCTTCACATATTTATGTTAGAAGACTATAAATTACACATATAAATAATTGGGGATATCCCCATATGTCATATGAACGTATTAGTTGATTCATGAAAGTAGCATTGATGTCATAAGTAAAATAGAAATAAAAAGAAGAATTCAGATTACATCTGCTGCTTAAGACTTAAAAATTCCACTTCTAAGAATGCTTTTTAAGAAAATGGCAGGATTCTTAATATTTTTGTAAGTAATTTTTATATAACATTTTTTAAAATTATTTTGTAATCAATTACCATATGACACATCATGACATTATTATATATTTGATTTTCACTATTCCTAAACTCCTTATATCCTTTAATTTTTTTTCGGGTATTTTCCTAGACTTCACATATGTACTATAATTGTTTTTTTTTTGGGACATGAGGGACATAAATATTAAGTTTGGTAGGATGGAATTGGATGGAATCAATTTTTATATTTTCATTCTATAATATTATATTGTCATACTATTGACAATTAATATGCTCATTCCATCTAAAAAGTTTTATATTATAGATGATGGAATGAGCATTCCGTCAAAATAAACTCATGAATGCTCACTTCATTAATTTCATTAAATTTATATGAAATTCATTCCATGATGTTTTTAGGTTTATCATAAAAATTTAGGAATGACCGTTAATGTGATTAGATTTTACGCTATTAACATCATTTCATTCCGTTGCGTGCCGGATATAACCAAAGAGTAATTAGAAGAGGGTAGAAGGAAAAAATAAAAATGAAAGAAATACTTTAAAATTCTGAATCTTTCGATCTCACTCTGATGATGATGGTATTATTACACCTATCACATTTCTCCATCCTAACTGTGAAATTAATTTAAGATGAGATCCGCATCACCACAAGTTGGATTAGAGAAGAACACAGGGATAGATCTGATTTGCATGCCAGATGGCACGATTCTGAAGCAACTGAGCAGTAACCCAACGTGCAGAGACTCTCTTACCACACCACACCCAAACCTGCATATATATGGGAAGGGAACTCAGACATCAGAACATCACAGAACACAAGCCATTCCTCACTCTCTTCATCCGACGCTCCCCCTCAAATATGCTGTACCTCGACGAGAAGAAACACGGCAGCCCGAGTGATGCGAGCACGATAAGTAGCAACTCCCATAAGTCCACTTCTTCACCTCCGCCGGTGGCCACTGACAGTGTGGTACCGAACGATTCTGAGGCGTTCCAGAAGGTTCCCCGACCTTGTGGATCGAAATACCGAGGAGTAGTCCCTCAACCAAACGGGCGGTGGGGTGCCCAGATCTACGAGAATAACCAGAGGATATGGTTGGGCACGTATGACAAGGAAGACGAGGCAGCCAAGGCCTACAACATCGCCGTCCGGCGCTTCCGGGGCCAAGGTGCCGCCTCGGTGCTGAACTTCATCGCCATGGAGGTGGCCGTGGATGGTGATGATATGGATGTGGAAGCCAAGTTTTTGAGTTCTCATTCCAAGGCGGAGATCGTGGAGATGCTCCGCACGCACACCTACAGCGAGGAGCTCCATCGGATAAAGCATGGTGACAGCTCGATTGCATGCCTGGCAGGTCCATCCTGCAAAGTGCTTTTCCAGAAGATGCTGACGCCGAGCGACGTTGGGAGGCAGAACCGGCTCGTGATCCCCAAGAAGCATGCGGAGAGACACTTCCCAGCGCAGGCCAGATCAGGAGTGCAGATACCGGGCAAGAGCACCGCGTGTAATGTCACGGCGAGGACTAGAGGTGGGAACATGCTGAATTTTCGTGATGTGAACGGGGGAAGAGTATGGAGATTCCGGTTTTCCTACTGGAACCGCAGCCGGAGCTATGTCCTGACGAGAGGCTGGAGCCGCTTTGTGAAGGAGAAGAAGCTTGAGGCCGGCGACCTGATTTCTTTCCAGCAGTCTGCTGGACCCGATAAGAGGATCTATATTGACTATTCCAAGCCGACGACTAAGGCCTGTAAGCAGCCTGCTACGGTGATGCGGCTCTTTGGGCTCGACATCGTTGTCAGAGGAGCGGATCCTGCATTTTCCAGCTCTACCTGCAGCAGAGAGATTATTAATTGAATAATGAATGGTTTTGGCTCTGTAGTTCATATATCGAATACATGTATATCACTTCCTGACTACCCCTTAGTTCCTGTTTCGATCTTCATTCCCCTGTGAAATTATCTGCGTTAGTTACTATCAGCTTAAGATGAAAAGGAGCCGAGGGCTGAAATGGGGCGACCGACGAAGTACTTTTAATCAACTTTGCTGGCTTTTCTTCTTATACTCATTCGAGAAGGTTTCCAGTTCTCAGATTTATCGTGACAATGTCGCTGTCCATATGTGACCTTTATGCCTCTTGAAACCAGACTCTGGTTGTGGTTTTGAATTTCGGTTCCTTCGATTTCCCCTTCTCTTTTCAATCAGATTAGTCAGACAGATGAGAAGTGAGGACAGGAGAGGAGATATTCTTCCCTCGATCTAGTGGGTCTGAGTGCTGCAGATGACGGCACTTAAACTCATTTAACTATAGGTGGTTTTTTTTGCCGTACCTGGCGAGATAACCAGGAATTTCACTGCGCAACCTTTCCATCACATCCCATAATGAAGAATTTACCTTTCGTTCTACTCTTCACGGGAGTTCCTCAATGGGCTTTTGGTCTTCCGCATTGATTTGTCGCAATTTCTGAGGTCTTGTACTGCCTGATGATTCCCGGATTCCCCTGGCAGTGTCAATTCATGGTACTTCAGTTAAAAGAAACGTATGAGAATCAGCACAACAACAGACAGATCCATGATCTTAAAATTTTGTCCAAAGATGGTTCGTCATTAACTGGTCTCACATATTCCCTTTCATAAACTGAACCGGAGCCCTTGTCAGGAAACAAAGTTATGCCGATATCGATCTTAACAGGCAAGCGAGTTTAGCATAGAAATTATTTAGGAGGCATTCTGTCAAGTTCCCATTGTAAACCAGCCATTTTCAGATTCGGTTTCGCTCGGCCCCACCACAGCGAGGTCAACATGCGTTTCCTCGACAAGTTGAACCGGTCACGGGGGACATTAGTTGATGATTTATGAGAAATTTTCTTACCGTTGTTTACAATTATTTATATTTATAACATAAAAGATATATTTCAAATATGACCATCATAATACAGTTTTCTGATCTGATGGTCCACAAATGAAAACTTCATATCAGTATATGACCCTTCCCACTTCTCGAGTTGCCCATATGGATGAGTAGATAAGGCTGTAAAATTGAGCAGTTTCGACCATTTAAGCAGCTTATTATGCTGCTGAATAGCTAGCTATATGTTGTATGCTTTATCTTATTTGTCTTATTTCTGGAGGAATTAATTCCTCATGTATGGATCCCCGGAAGAGCAAGGTACTGATTGGGATTGTAGTTTACCTCTGCAAATTGTTGACATTATAAGGAGGGTTAATCGAAGATTCCATGTAATTATTGGACTATCCATCTTCCAAAACATCCAAACTGCGTCCCCCAGCCCCTATGTGTGCAATCATCCTTATCATTGGTCTCAGTTTTCCGATGGCATCCAAACCCTTTTGCTGACAATTCTTGTGGGCGTAGGCTGGTTAGTGGTTCATCGCGTACTGTGTGGTTTCCATTTGCGCTGTCGCGTCAATCCTTTTTCTCGTTTTGTTCCACAAAGTGCTCTTAGGACTGATATAAGGGAGGAAGAGGATACAAACAAAAGATCAGAAGTTTCACTTGTAAAAACGCAATTTAGAATTACTTGATAAATAGTTTATAATGATATGTTATATGATGTTCATTTCTCAATAAATGCCATTCATTAAAAAGCCATCAAGAGAATAGGCAAAAATGGAAGTAACGTCACCAAAAATAATGTGTAATGAGCTTATGTCAATATGAGTAATTAGATCAGCCTAATCTCACATATAGAAGCTAAAATATATTAGTATCAAAGACACGAAAAAATATTTTATACAACCATATCACCATATCAGTACTGTCACGTGATGACACCATTTAATAAAATCTTGACATATATATAGTAATGTCATGTATCATATCTCTATTTTCCATTTTTATTCCATAATTACCTCCTTCTTATGGTTCACTAAGATCTTTTTTGGTCTATTTAATATATTTTTTATAATATTTTTTGGCAATTAAAATATTAACATCTATCAATTTTTATTGGAGGGTAATAGCCAATAGTTTACCACCATTACATAAGTATAACTCAACTTTTAACACACACAGAAATAAAGTTTTGGGGAAAAAGGGGGATAAATTTGATAGAATAAAATGCATTTATGTTTAGAAACTTGGTATCTTTCTACTTGTCTGAAAAGAACGGAAGGGAGTGCTACCTAGATAAGTGGCGGAATGAATGCACTTGAAACTTTCTCAAGGTTCATCCATTACATCAAATTGAATAACAGAAACGCTTCCTCTTCACAAGGGATATGCACCCACTTATTTCATCATTTCCCGCTCCACAAGGTAAGTGATCAGATACTTGGCATCCCCTTACAGGTTTAGCTGTTGGTTTAGTTGTGAGCAGCACCAACTTCGATCAGGTGGAGAAGATGAGCCCGACTTCAAACAAGTGAGTGACATCAAATGCTCAATTTTCCCAATTTTGCTAATCCGATGATGTATTTCGTAGCTTTCCTTTAAATGGAAACAAACACGTTGAAGTGCTTCACCAACTGTAGATTTGATAGCCCGTGATAAGATTCTTCCCCCAATAGCAAGTTGCGCCAAAAAAACTGTGTTCTCTGGCCTTTTGTCTTGTCATTTAAGGCCTTCAGATAGCACCAACGGTGTACAAAAGTCGCATAAACGCAGCTTGCTTGCCCTCATAACCAGCGACATATTTAGTTGCAATTATTGCCTCCCATTGGACTCGGTATGACTTGGGAGATGTTATATATAGATTTTATGGTTAATAGCCAAGAAAGTACCAACTTTACTATATTTCCCAATTTTAGCACAATTTTTTTCCATTAACTCTAAGCATTATGTTATGTTTGACATTACGTTAATTTTTTCATTAAATAAACTAATGTGGCACATTAAAATATCAAATGTGGCAAACAGTAATGAGGTGCATTCCAGCAATTTGGTTATCATATAAAATAACTAAGTAACCCTTAAATTTAGTTTTAAAAAAATAAAAGACAGGGCAATTTAGCAAATTCTCCACCTTCTTCTTCCTTCAACCCTAACCCTAATCTATCTCCACCTCCTCCTTCAATGGCCTCCATCTCCGCCCTCCTCATCCTCCGCCTCCTCATCCCTCCTCCATGGCGATGTGGTAGGGGATGATGATGTGTTGAACATGGGGAGGGATGAGGAGGACGAGGAGGTGAGCAACCATGGGGAAGGGAGGAGGAGGTGGTGGAATCTGGGGAAGGATGAGGAGGCTCCTGGAGGAGGTGGGTGGCCATGGAGGAGGTAGGAGGACGAAAACGAGAACGATTATGAGTGCAGCGGTGGCTGAGTAGGGAGGAGAAAGAGGAGGATGAGGTGGCCATGGAGAAGGGACGAGGAGCAAGAAAACGACTGTGGCCATGCCGGCCATTGAAGGAGGAACCGGAGATTAGGGTTATGGTTGAAAGAAGAAGAAGATGGGAAATTCACTAAATTGCCCCATTTTTATTTTGAAAAAAAATGTATATTTAAAGGCAATATTAATATTTCACTAGATTGGCTAATTTGGGGAAAATACACCAGCGCTGTTAGCTACAGCATCAATAATAATGTGTCACATTAACGTTTTTAACAGAAAATTTGCAACATATCAAATATGATGTAACGACTAAAGATGGTACATTTAGGTTAAGAGAAAAAGTTTGTACATAAATTATAAACTACCTTAAAGTTTATACTTTTAAGCTATTAACCCTAAAGTTTGGACAGGTGGAAGCAGCAAGAACACATCGAACTCAGTCTAAATAACAGGGACGTTTCAAGGCCCAGGCCGTCATAGTTGAAAGCTGTCGGAATTGCGTCTCATGGTCACAATCTTGGCTTCTGCCTGCCTACAACATGATTTATTACGTACGTAATCACAGTAAGGGATGAGCATGGATGATGGATGGATGCCATGGAGCGTTACTAACGTGAAAGGCCTCTCCCTTTCCTATGGGCTCTCGTACTGCTCAAAAACCAGTTTCGCGACGACGATAGAAAAACCGCGTGACATTGCTTCTTGCTACTGAAATATTGCACGTATCGACAGATGACACGTGCATGTTGAAACAAGTTTTTTCGACAAATAAATAAGAGCACGTACCTGCTGCACACGTGGATAATGCCAGGTACGCACATAGAACGTTGTTTGGCCATGCCGGTGCCCTCGCGAAAGGGAAGACATATGTGCCGAAAGAAAAGGTAAGAAGAGTCTTCTAGTAACGTGTAGCGCAGGGATGGGATTTGAATTTTTAACGAGATTCGTGAACACATTTGGGAATGGCTAAAAAAATTATTGTATAGGCCACGGAGTTGTTGATTTAACCTAATCATTAAACGCAAGGGGTCCATCATTTTCTTCAATTATCAAATAATACCAAAAAATCATAATAATATTTTTAAAAAATATATATGTAATTTCTTCTTCAGTGATTTGTATTAAAATTCAAGCAACTCGTCTCCATGTTCACTGGCTACAGTAGACCCATATATATATATATGTGTGTGTGTGTGTGTGTGTGTGTACGTACAGTCCTATTTCTTCGATCCATGCATCTTAATTTTGACCGAATGAGTAATCCGACTTTGACGTACATCTTTTGTTCAATGTGGAGCCAACACGTGGCATTCATTGTAAGGCATGGGCCAGGGGTTCCTCAATGGATATATGTTAATATTATTTGCAGTACCTAGTTCCTGTTTTCTAGTAAATTTTAATATCTTAACTTATCTGTCAAAACAAAAGAAAAAGA
The DNA here is from genome assembly GCA_900006705.1 of Sonneratia caseolaris. NCBI lineage: Eukaryota > Viridiplantae > Streptophyta > Magnoliopsida > Myrtales > Lythraceae > Sonneratia > Sonneratia caseolaris. The sequence goes on along the minus strand of CXYZ01013362.1, from coordinate 86,344 downwards.
AAAGAAAGACAGCGCTATTAATCTCTCTCTCTCTTTTAATCTAAAAGTGTAATAAATTTTAATTAATTTAAATTTAAACTTAATTGATCTAATAAGATATAATAATCTCACAAAATATTTATACTAACCATTGAATTTGAATGTGTGGAAGGATTTCTCATTTAGCTGATGGAAATGCCGTAGCAGGTTTGGTGAATGTACTTTTTATTATATTATAAAGAAAACTCGCGAATATAAAAAGAAAAATAAAAAAAAGAAGAAGAGGAGGGAATATATTACTGTTCATAGTTTTAAAAATCGAGCTAGGTCGGTCGGTTCGATCAAGAACTTGTCACTCACCGGTCTGGTTCTTATAAAAAATCCAATTGCACATTCAAAGATAAAATTTTCAATTGAACCGGCATGTTCCTGGTCCGACCGGTAAATCTAATTGAACCCGTGAGAAAACCGGCCGACTTAAAATTAAAAAAAATAAAAACCTATTATAATGTACATATTTTATTTACTAGACTTATATTTATATTTTATATTAAAATTTTGTTTAATATAATGGTTATATTAATAATTTTTATTATAAATCATATTTGAATTATGATATTATATAAATTTATTAATAATATTATTTATTANCTAGGTCCCGGTTCGATCCGATTTTAAAAACTATATTGCTGATATATAAGAGGGTACAACCCAAAATTCCTTATTGGAAATAGGATAATGTATTAATGTATTGAACCCACCTTCTCTGCTTGCTATTTATTGAGTAATAAATAAATAAAGGAGAAGAGAAGGTGGGAGAAGGGGTAGAATAATAATAGAAAAAGAACAACTTGGTCATGAGATATAATGTTGTGGCGTTTAGAGATTCCACTATGCCTCTGAATCTTATCCACTCCTTAATTTGTCATGTCCCCACCGCTCATACCTGTGGGTGCAAACTTACAGCTTGTATAGGATACCACTCATAATACTGAAGGCAACAACACAGGGGGCGTTTTCCTTTTTTTCTCCGCCTTCCCGTGTGCATGCATGTCCATTGTTTCGAAAAACCGCGGAACCGCAGATCGATGCCCGGTTTCAATTCTCTTGGTACGACCGATTTGGCTAAGCGCTCTAGAGATCGATGCATACGACTAAACGCGACGTTTAGAAACCTTTATGATTCACTTATTTAGCACTCACTTTGAATGTGGGGGTAATTTTACATGATTTATACCGTAAATTTGCCCACACATATCATTACCTACCACAAGAAGAAAAAGGTGAGCCTACAGATAAATAAGAAAATTAAGTGTATGCATGCGTGCGTGCGGGTTACATTTGATGCTACTATAGTATTGCTGATATTATCCTCGTAAATAGTCTATTTCATCTCACGACTATCACATGTCCACCACATGTATTTGAGTCCCTCGGGTGGTGGTCGTCCTGACCTATGAATGAGAATCCTCCGGAGTTCTTAATATTTTAGGATTGGATAAAGAAATGGAGGGAACTCTTACAAGATGATAATATTATACTTAAAATTTTTATTAATTTTAAGTAAAAAAAGAAGAAGAGTGTATTGTATCCGTCTTTGTAGAACGTGTGGTTTAGCTTATGTAGTGTAGATGTTGTAATATATCTAAAATTGGATAAGAAAAAGAGACACTGATTGGATTATTTTTATTTGGTTGTAAGACTCTAATAAATATAGATTAATTTATGTTGAAATTAAAAGTAATAATTGAAATAAAAATAAATGTTGGTTATAAAAGAGGTATATTAACCCAAAAGAAAATAGGATCAATGTGATAATAATAAAAAAAATACAAAAACAAAATTGAACCTTCAAGATCTCTAAGCCCAAGTCCCCTTTTATAATTTCAGATGAATTTAATCATATCCAAGGTTAGATGAACACGCAGTTCTGGCCTCGTGGAGAAGCTTAGGTGTCTTGTTGAGTTTCACATTGTAAAAATATTTCTGATTACTGTTTTCTTTTTCTTTTATCCATCGGTCCATGAAAAGATGGAAAACCTCACAGTCTCTCCTTTTGTCAGTGGGTCGGTCTGGAAAACTGGAACTTTCACTGCTCGTGAATGAGTGATTTGTCATGACATTTCTTTAGCTTGTCACTATCAGGACCCAGCGGAGCAGCTGTCCGAGTGCAAGGCCTCCTTATCGCCTTCCTTGTTATTTGGTCTTTAGGTGCCTTTATGGTTAAGTAGGCCTCGAGAACTATGCAATCCCCTTTTGAATCAATTCATTTGATGATGATCCTCGAGAATGGTTTGTGCTGGGGACTAGGAAGTATTACAGCAATTGACAGATCTGTTCTTTTTCTCATTTATGTCTGATATGGTTTGCTCTTTGTTTTTCTCTTAATTGAATACATTTTTCTGCCAACATCCTTTCCTTGCTCATTACCTGCTCGCATGTTGTTCAATTTGACTTTACATGTGGAACAAGATGTTCATCATGTTGAACGGTATGTTTCCATATCTTTAAATGCAGCTTTTTTACCTGTTAGTTGCAAAATTTAATGCTGTAATTAATACCCCCAGAAGTGAAGGACTCACTTCGTTCGCTACTTAGATTTTCGTCATTCTGGAGTCAAACACTGCTAACCAAATGATTTGGTGTTAGAAATGAGTGATAAGGCCCCGGAAAGGATAAATTGTGGGAAGCCTGTTGGGAACACCGATTTTCGAATTTTATACATACCGTCTAATTTATGATGGAAAACTCAGCTTCTGAGGAAGCAAGAAACAGTTAGGTTAAGCGAACATTTTGTTTACTTGATGTAGTTCATTTGCTTTTCTTCCACACTAGGCTACACTGGGCATGAACATGCTGTTACGGCCCAAAAAGGAAAAGCAGAGGTCCAATTCTGGGTGGGATGATATCAAATGGAGGAGCCATTGAGTAACTCTGAGCTCGAAATATGGCTGCCCTTTTGCTTTCAGTCGATTTCCAAATTCTGAGAAACTGGCGAGGATTTCACAGTGCTGATGTGCTCCGATTCAGTCATTCGATGTATTTCCGGTGATGTCATCGCTACCTTCCCACATCTCTTTTGAAGTCACGAAGAGAGTCCTCTCTTCAATTGTTCCAACCGGGCAAAATTGTCCGGAGTACGCCTTGGCCCTCCATTTCGAGGCCTTCAAATAACTGCCATCAAAAGTCTCTTCATGCCGCTTTCGGTCTGCTTGGGCGGGGATTGAACCGAAATTGGATCAGTCCATGAACATAAACACCGTAGTGTTACAGATTTGTTGGTTTCCATTTTCTTTCCACTTTATCGCAATACATATCTGCATCAGTATGGTCTCGTGAATTACACCAAGATTACATTTTAGAGGGATTTAATTGGACAAAAGTGCCGAGCGGATAATCACAAATTAATGGCAGAGACATCGAATGGACCAGGTTGAATGTGTATCGGTTGGGGAGAACAGCTGAACACCATAAAGGTTCGACATTTAATGCCGAATTAATATTGTTAGCCGTTGACATTTCTTCGCCGGTACGCAGGGGTTTCATCTGTGTGCTCAAAAGTCAAAGTCAACTACTATTTTGTAATTTTTTTTTTAAGGGCTCGACTTTGACAGACGGGTGATGTCAGGGGCTTTCATTCGCAAGATCAGATGGCGAGTTTAATTTGATGGCTGGACTAGGCCAAATCTGATGATACCACAGGCAAGCATCCCGTTAATAATCTAATCAGTCGATGTCTCAATTCAATAATTTCACGCCCGAGTAAGAATTTCAAAAGAAAAAAAAAACACAAAAGTTGATTAGCCCTTTAGTGATTATTTGCAATCGGTTTTCGCCTGTCCCGTGTGGATATAATGATCGAGATGATCGATCCAAGAGAGAACTACATCATTGGGACACGTTCTTTCAGGCATGGACCGGCGGAGTCCTCGTGTTGAAATCATCTTAATTTTATCATGTGATGAAGCCCATCCAAGAAACTAAACCATTGTTGATTTTTGTCGGCCGAATTATTGAACAATATAATCGAGCCCTGCTTGAATAAAATAAAAGGAATCTGTAAACTAACTCCCTCTCTCCTTTTTCTTCTTCTTTTTGTGGCTAGATCTGCAGACTAATTCGGCACATGCGACATTTTTTCCACCAATAATGTCGATGGCTTTTAGCTCTTCCGAGGGAGATATTCGACCTTTGAATACCACCCTGTTCCTGGGAAACAATGGACTTTCTTGTCGACTTGCGGCTCGACCACTTGTCTCCTTCAATTATCACGGTCTTGGTTTCTTGGGCTGCCTCTCGCATAATCCATGACAAAAATCAACCAAAAAATTGTTGAATATGGCTAGTTCTTATCATTTAAAATTCATTCTCTTGCCTAAATTTCATATTTACATCTTGCTTGAAATTGGATTCTCATGATTAGTCGAAAAAGGTCACCGGAATCCAAACCTTGTGGCTGGCTCATTTTGTATGTGCATATCAAAAGTAAGCGTCTCTTGTGTGCAGATCCAAGTTTACAGCTTTAGTCAACTACTTATGGATGCATCATAGGTGATCTATTCAATAGAAGACGCTAAAAACAAGCGCACAACTTGTCTATATTACTGATTAAAATAAGATATTTATAGTGTATTAGTAAAAGTATTTATCTTTGTTTTTTAAGTAAAGAATGGATGAATGATTAATTTTACAGGAAAAAAAAGATAAGAATATAAAAAATTCATTGACAGTTGTTCCAAAATCGAAAACATATCAATTATACCAAATTACCTTTTTTTTACCACAATTATAATTATAATATATCCATTTGCATCTTCTTCTTCTTCTTCTTCTTTTTCTTTAATAAAAAAGCCCATTTGCACACTGACTTGGGCTATTTCTTCTCCCAAGCGTGAAAGACTTTGCACATAGAAGTATACATGTGTACCCATGAAATTGAAATATTTATTAAGATATATTATTATATTATGAAGAAATTATATATGTTGAGACGTGACACAGCTCGATGACTTCAAGGGAGTGCCACTGTTGCAATTTTAAGATAACATGGAGTTGCTCCTGAATGAATAATTAATGGCGGCCATCAGCTTCACATGACACAAAAATCAAATATTGAGGTCAATGCTTCAATTAATCATGTATAGTGAATTTGGCAGTGGATTTATAACAAATGTAAAATGATAGATGGTTATATATAATATTAATTTTGATATCATATTAAATTTATTAATAGTAATTTTATATATAATCGGATTTATTAATATTTAAAAGTTTAAATAATAGGTGTGGTAAATATTTTTTTTTATTTTATGTTAGTTGATTTGGGATGGAATCCATTTGTGTGTACTAACCCTTTTTCATTTTGAAAGCTAAGTTCTTTCCAAGGAATTACCCGTTTGGCAAAATAGAAGACCCACCGAGAGAAAGCTAGGATATTGATTCTCCTATTAATTAATTTTTAACTGAATTCTAAAAATTAGTTGAGGTTATTTAAAATATTTTTTCCTTAAATATGGTTTCAATTTTTATCTTTATAAATGAAAAAAATTAGGAAAACAATGGCATATAACATGACCGGGCTCCCCAAATACAGGTGACGGCAAGTACTAGATCCTTTTTATTTATAACAATTACTATTATTTTTTTCTTTTTGTATAATGGGTTGCAAAATCGGGTTTGCAGCTGATTTTGGAGCCGACCTTAGGAAAATAGGAAGCAGATTCATAAACTCAACTCTAAGGCTATCATAATCCCTGTAATGTCCGGACCATGAGATAATCGCATACATGCATAATCCTAGTGAAATGATATTATATAAGATTATTTATCCGATAGTATCGGACTAATGACCGGGATGTATATAGATAGGCACACTGATTTTGTCTTCTAAGATTGATTGCATATATATCCTAACCTCAATTGACGCTCTCTTAATTTCCTTCATTTCCATTGGCTCTCATCCAAATTCTTTTTTAAAAAAAGGACAAAAATGGTGAACGTGTATCGGACGGCCTGCCCCAAATATCTCTGACATTGTTCGCGACTAGAAAAATCCAAGTGATGTGCATTGTCTAAGAATATGTATCGACGCAATCCACGAATCCAATTTTGACTTTTCCGTCACACGAACTATACAATAATTGCCTCTATAGTCTCATATACGGTGGAGCGGCTTCAATTTAAGTGGCTGACTGACCGTTTCAAAGGGGGGGGGGGGGGGGGGGGGGGGAGGAATTGTTCACATTGACCTTGATTGATGTGCAATCTAGAAAAAAAACAATAATACATCCACCCACTGGTGCTGTCACACGACGTCTTTGCCCTTTTTCTCTGTATCTTACTCTCTCTCTCTCTCTCTCTTATTTTTTTTGCTAAGCAATATATTCATATGCATGCATATGTCTATGGTCCCAGAACAATTGGAATAGTGGTTAATCTGAACAATTTGTATCAGAATATGTCAGATATATTAATGCATGCATGTCTTCTGCCAAATAGTCGATGGGATTAATTAAAAATAAGAAGTCTATATGTATGCCTTTTAATTTGTTCCTCCATCTGCCCCCTCAACATCTATTACGACAACATTAATTTTCTTCTTTTTTTTTGGTGCGAGAATTAATATTACCCAGCATAGTTTTTAAAACTGGATCGGGCCGGCCGGTTCGACCAGAAACGAGCCACTCACCCGGTCCGGTTCTCAAAAAAAATTCAATTATTATTTAAATGAGGTCAAATTTAATTGAACCGGTCGGTTCTCACTTGAACCAATAAATCCAATTGAACTGATAAGTAAACCAGTAATTTAAAAATAAAAATAAAAATAAAAACATATTATAATATATTTATTTTATTTTACTAGACTTATATTTATATTTTAT
>CXYZ01013362.1:66136-79463 GCA_900006705.1 Sonneratia caseolaris | reverse complement strand
TTAAATTATAATATTATAATAATTTATTGAAATATTATTTATTAAACATACGGTTCAATCCATTGAACCTCTAGTCTGACCCATAAACTCATACCTTGACCGGTTCTTCACCCAATCCGATTTTAAAAACTATATTACCGAGTCACATGATTACTTGTTCAACGCAGGTCAACCCTTTCCTAGATAGAATAAATATAAAATCATGTCGGCACGGTTTGGATATTGTCCTTTTGTGAGGGCAGCGATGAGGAAAAAAACTCCGATATTTTTGTCCCGATATATGTTTCCTTTCTTTCATTACAACATCTGCAATCTCAGGATTAATTATACAGATTGAGTTGTTGAAATGTGTTACACAATTAATTTAATTAAGAAAAGATAAAAGCCCTACACTTTCTATAAAAATCTACAATTTGTTTCTTCAAGTTTAATGAGGCGGATTGACGTATGCGCACCCTCTTTTAAGTTCATCCCCGTGTTTTGTGGTTGGGAAATCAAATCAATGCTGTGTGATGACTACTCGTCTTAGTCATAGAGAATTTTTGCAGCACTAGGGTTGATTGAGTCTAAAGTAAGACAGACCCTTGTTCGGGGTCCAATTCAATTATTCTAAGTCGGGCCCGGAGAAAAAAAATCTGAACAAAATAAAATTATAGAGAAATTAAGTTTATTAATGATATTATACTTAACTTTATAATTAAAATATTCTACATTTAATTCAAATTTCCTCATATTCCCCTGTTTCTATCTTTCACCGCTCCCCCTAGGTCCACCGGCGACATTTTGGAATCATTTTATGCGAATTTGACAAGTTGGTGACGTGGACAGTAAGCAAAGCAGATATGATTGCTGTATAGTCCGAGCCTTATCGTTTCAGGAACTGAGAATTCTGAGAGAGATGAAGGTGGTGGCCCGGAGAAGATGACACACTCCCTCAGCCAATAAGCTGGCCCACATGGGACCACGGGTCCCACCATCAGCCAATAGGAAACACTTGCTTATCGGTCAATTAAAGCAACTCAGCTGCGGCTGCAGGTCGGGCTGCATGAAGATATCAAGAGGAATGGGACCTACCCATCACCATGATAGGTTTGATTACGTAATCCAAATTCCGACGTTCAAGATTTATGTAAAACGGTTGGTTTTATAGCTAACTGTTCGAACGAATTTTAATTTTATTAAATGATTCACTCAGTAAATATATTAATTTTTTTTTCATACGTGTAAAAGCATAATATATGACATATTTTAAAAGATGTATAAGTTCTCTTCAAGCATTAAGTTGTTTTGAATGTGAGAGAAAAAAAAACAAGGAACAGAGTTTGACCCCAAATTCTGGGTCGTTGTTGGCGTCGGTGGAGATGTGAGATGATCAAGCAACAGTCGACACTCCGGTGGTTTTTTCTAATTGAATAAAAAATAGTACATATGCCGAAGTACTTGGATCTTACCTTTCAAATGATCGTACGAGAATGGAACCGGGATGTTATCCATGATGTTCTCCGTATAACCATTAGGCAAAGTACTTGGGATTGTCGGTGCATAATTTGAAGATATGGTTGTTACTTATCTGGCACCAATCGATGGGCCAACTAGATGAGAGATTTCAGTTTCTAGAAGACTAAATGAAGCATGCATGCCTCTTGGTTTAAAGGGTTAATCTCCTATCTAAGCAACCAATTCTAAGATCTCACACACAAGTCATTAAACCTAACAGTCCACGAGATCATAAGTTTTTATTTTTCCTTTACTACATGTTACCCTTAATGAAATCTCCTATACATATACTTGCACGCACAGTCTTATATATATATATATATATATATATATATGATTATAGGAATCTTATGATTATGAAACCCTCATTAATACACGTATTAGATATATATGTGTCTGTGTATGTAAGTCGTGAAACGTGTTAAAGATTTTTCATGCCTATACTTATGTCATGGCGGCTGTGACATCACCATAATCAACTACAATTAAACTATGGACTTACGGATCGTTAGCACGATGCGGCGGCTTATGCCCTTCTTTTAGCCTTATTAGTTAGGTCACTCGATCAATATATGTAGTGTTATAGTGAACTTTTTTCTTGAATATTAATTATGACGTACTTGCGAAAAAGCCCGAATCTAAAAAGTGGAGAAGTGCATGGATTGATGCCACCAACCGGGTTAAATGTTAATGAGTAGTGATATACTCGGTACACTCGGACACCAAATAAGACATAAAAAATATATATAGCTGGTTAATGCGTAAATATGAGAAATTTTAAATTTTGATATAATATTAAATATTATTATGAATTTTTAAGAAGAGTAGCTTATATCACAAAAATTTTCAAGTAAATTAATAATAATATGTATTTAGAACACTTTTTTTATATTTTGTTATGTGGGATTACTCTTTCTGAGTAATGTGATAGAAATTATACACGATTAAATATATGTATATATACATGTAAATATTAGAAACATGTTATTTGGGGATAATCTTCAAGACACTGTCGATCATGAAAAGCAGTGGTATCCTACAATGAGATTAGTGATTAATTACCCTCAATTCTCTCGTACCTTTTGGGGGTTGGATAATCTTCAAGACACACCCTTTTGTGTTGGATCAATAACAACATAAGATGAATCAAGAATGTAATCTCATATGTCATTATGCATCTCTAGGTATATACGAATATGTACAGATGTTGATGTCACTAGCTAATCCATCTAGCCCACTCTCCCCCGCCCCCAAATTACAAATAAACATTTTGCCCACTATACTTGTACGCAAAAGGAAAAGAAAGAAATAATTGCTCCCTCAATCGTTCCATTTTTCAAATGAAAATAAATCAACGATTTTCAACTGTTTTTCTTTTGGTTAAAAAAAATCGACACTGATGATCCTATGGCAATTAAAAACTAAAAATCACGGAAGACTACTCGCATGCATGCTTAGAAGATCATTCCCTTGTTTGTTGCAATTTTGTACTTGTTTTCTCCACAATTGAATGTTCATATAAGATATCGGTTGGAAGAGTATGTACGGAACTCCTTTTAAGGGTAAATATAATTACATATGTACAAGGAGGATATTATCTAAGTGACCTTTTCCTAGGATTATCCCGGATGTCAGATGCAACACGTTCGGTGCAATTGTTTATTGAAAAGAAGTGAAAAGGTGAAAAGATCACGATCTACACAAGGGCCCTTAGCTCTTTTTTCTTTTTCCATTTTGTTTTTCCCTTTTAACTTAACTGGATCTGCCAATGGCCTAGTCGGATTTCACAAGCGGTGCACAAGTTAAGGATGATGTATATTCAGCACGCGTTGGAGGGGAGCCAATGATTACCAACTCGCACTTATCAACAGACATGAGATATGTATGGTCATGTTAGAAAGTAAAAATATTGGACCAGTCATTTCTGAGATAAGTTACTTCAAGATCCCATCATCGTTGAGCATAGATCTTGTGGATGAAGATTTGATGACGAACGATGATTAAAGAGAAGAAAAAAGGTGAAAGATGAAGAGCACTTTAAAGAGAGAGTGCCCTTCCATTCCAAGCTTATCTAACCATTCAACGAAGGCCTCCACTAATTATCTAGTCATAGTGTTAGATTAGTCTTTTCCACTATTAAGCAGAATATATATATATATATATATATATATAACATAATAAGGTTTCATGTATTAATAGATAAATTATTAATACGATTCAAAATGTGTTAGGACCATACCAAAACCATTATATACCCTCATGAGGTTGAGGCTCAGTTTTTTTTTTCTTTCTTTAATTTTTTTTTCTTATACAAGTGGGTCGTTGGGTGACACCCTCCTTGACTTGGAACTTTAGGGGGGGCAACTGTTATAGCATACATAGTTTAGGGGGATTTTGCAATTTCGCAGATTAATGGATAGGATTGGACATGTCGCCATGTACGGGATCGAAATGCAAGTGATTTTACAAAACCGCCCACGTTCCCGCGGGGCCCATTGGGAACATTGGTTCCCACTTGTAGGGAGCGGTACACTCGTGTGATGCTTGCTTGATGTTACAGTGTGATTCCACCTTTTTTTTTTCTCGGTTATATTTTAGTAAGTTTTTAATTTTAAATTATTTAAATGTAAAACCTTTTATGAGTTTGAAATATTATTTTCCGTACTAATAAAATCTGAGCTGGATATAAATATTTTAAATTCTACTAAAATTTTCTAATATTTTGGTGGGACAACAATCAAAGCAACCGCGTGCAACACCTCTTCCGTAACGTCACACGTCTTCCCCCGTACGATCAGCGCATACATTTGCTAGCTACTTCCTCCCTCTATGGTTTTTTATTTCCCCCCCTTTTTTTAATCCTAATCCTATTTGCATGGTTGAACGATAGAATAATTTTAATGATTATTATAAAATTATTGTTTCGTTAGCAGTGACGCGAACTGCTCTGATCGCGTAACCACAGTCGTACTGTTATTATTAAACTAATAATGGATCGGTGGATTCAAAAGAACCGCGTGGGTAGCCGTGGAATCCGACCCAGTGCCCAGCTAAGCAGATCGAAGACACGTTCATGGGAATAAAGGAGTTAAAATACAGATGGGTTCAGGACCCTCACGTAATTCAAAACAAATTACCAACTTCGATTCTCGCACGTGAACCAAATACACAAATTGAGCGTCTTTTTTACCCTCTTGATGGATCATGTCATTGTACTCTTAATCATAAATTTAAATGTGGAATGGTTCAAAAAGAAAGACCGAAATAAGAGACTAAACAATAAATAAACATCAGCACAACTGGTGGCCCAGAACAGTGACCCACCGTCTCAAGCGCTCCGGTTTCTTCAACTTGCGCGTGGGGCCCCTTTCGGCCAGCGGACCTCTCCGTACGAAAATTACTCAACTTCAAATTTGAGATCATACATGTACGTATGTATGTACATTTCTTCCACCCCTTTTGGCCATAATGGACAGACATTCATGGCAGCGTTCATTGTTTCGTATTACGTCCTTCAGGTGCTGGATTAAATCCAACGACGACTGCACCCATTGTGTTCAGTTGCCACTGTTGAGCTTGGAGAAAATATTAGTGTTGTTGAAAAGAAAAAACTTTCAAGAAGAGATTCTTGAACGGAGGGATTCTCAGTTCTTGCCAAAAGGAAAGGGCAGATGATTTCTGTGTTGGTGTACATGTCAGGTCCGACACTTTAGCAAAGCTACGCCAAAATTTGCTTTAATGGTAACCCGGTCGGCATTGTCTTGAATTCAAACTGCAGTGCGGGTATAATCTACAAACTGAAAAAAGGTTCCAAAACTCAGGCTCATGAGTATCTTATTTGACACTGAAGATTCAAGTCTTTACTTCTATATATCGGTGGAGTCTGATTGGATCCATTTAATTCAAATTCTATATAAATATGGGAGTCAGTTCAAGGGTGGGATCGCAAGTCAAGGTTTTCAATAGAATTTGTCAATCCTGCATGTGCGTACGGATCATCTTATGATTGGATGAATGAAACGGGGGGTAATAAACAAATGAGAAACCTAGTTTAACAAAAGAAAACAAATTACATATAATTACGAAGAATTTTATTAATAAAAATTAAATTTAAAATCCTCCCATTTATATTGATCAGGATCAACCCCTTCGATGGAAGGGGAATATGTCAAAGTTGGTTGTCCAGTAAAGAAGAAGCTTTTGGGACGGGGGAACACGGCTCAAATTGATCAAGACAGCTGGCAAGAGGGGACATGTGGGACGAGGCAAGGAAGTATGACAGAACAAGTACACAGGGCTGAAAATAGATGGCTCAATAAATAAAAGCCCGTCCTAGTTTATAAACTAATGCAAAATAATTGTTAGACCCTTGATCGTTAACCCTCGACCATGCCTCCCACAAATTATATCTTCAAGTGTGGTAGTAATAGCATGCAAGCGAGGGCACCAAGATAGATATGTGTGAGATGTTGGAATAAGATTGCTGATCCATGTGAGAGTAAGGATAGAAATGGTCATACTAGTGTGCACAATGACATTGTCGGAGCTGACTAGTTGAGCAAGACTTAGTCACTCCACGGGACGATTGAAGAGTGACCCCAATGTGTCACGGTCATGAGTGGGCTAGTACAAGTATGGGTGGTGATGGTTTCCATGAGCAAGGCATGATATTACACTCAGGAATGCTCGGAAAACAAGGTGCTTGACCAAGCGAGGGCATTCAAGGAGTGCATGACCTCATTTTTTTTTATATTCGATATTCATTGCAAATGCTATGGAGCACTTCGTCAATGCTCGACACAAGGCGGAAGTTGATCTGGCTACTTGTAAAGATTAACTAAGTCCCTCACCATGCTCGAACACCATTTGATGTTACAATCCCAATCAAACATCCGTGATTGGGGGAAGTGATAATGGACGTGTGCCCGGGAGTTGATGTGGATCGAATTGATGCTGCTAAGTTGGCACCAAGTCACCATTATTCAATTAAACAAACAATTAATGAAAGATTCTCCTAGAATTTGATAAATTATGGAAAGAATCACTGAGATTGTTGATCAACATCTAATGGAAAGAATCCCTACAATCGGGGGATCCATAGTTGATTTTATGGGATCAATTGTTGCCTTATCTGTTTAGCAAGCTCTACTGTGTAAGTGGGCATTCAGTCTCATCCTCATTCACAGAGGGACAAGATGGAGGAGTTTCAGAGAGAATGAGAGCAACCTTATGTTCTTGAAAGAAGGTACCAGCCGGGTGAGGACATAAGCAGTGAATGAATATGAGAAGTATACTCAATTGATTGGATAACTACAACTAGACAAATTTTCCAACAATCAAAATTGTAAGTAAAAATGTAATATCCATCGGTTCAGATAAAATTTTCTCTGTAAGGGACTCGGGAATATTCCCTTTGGGTAGAAGATACATAGAGATGCCCTTCATTTCATTTTCTGTGCTGTGTCCCTAAGTTAATGTTCATCCGTGGACATGCTGTGATTGGTGGCGATAAAAGCTGACGAGCAAATAATAGAGGAGATTTTGATGAAGGGTGGGGAGGGAGGGGGTAACGCACACCCACTCGTCAGCCAAATGTATCAGATAAGAATGAGATTTTTTTTTTTCTCAGCTTTGCGTTCTTGGACCTTCTAAATCCCTGGGCTCCCAAGCGATTCAGTCTCAATTAAATTACTCATGATAAAAATAAAATAAAATTCCTATAATTTTAAAAATTTTCCGTTATTCAAACTCTTAACAAAAAAAAAAACACAAGAATATCAAAATATCTGAATTAGCGACATACTAACAAGATATAGAGAGGCCATGCTGCGGTGCAGCAAAAAATCATGGGAGGGGATGCACTTCGCCGAATCGAGCTGTCATGTGAACCCATGCCACTTGGATCATGTGGGTCCCCCACGTACGGTGCTCCATTCATAGCGTAATTAGCTATATGTGTGTATATATATTGACCCTAATTTTTTCTCGAAAATCCTGCCTGGCCTTATATATGTCAAAATTACTGATAATAATGCCAAGATCGTATGCATGTAGGCTTGTCAACATAGGCATGCCCCCGAGCCACTTGTGAGAAGCCGGCCTTATTGAATAGTTCTCGTTTCAATTGCTTTAATCGAATATGTTCGATATGTGTAATACAATTTATCAATATTTGAAGCCACTTGCGAAAGCACCGTATAACTCAATAAATTTTTTATTCCTTTTGAACTATATATTTAATTCAGCAGATGCGATGTTCTTTTTTTTTTAAATGTACTTTGGTAACCCTCGGCACAGCACCAAGAATCCTCCTGGCTCCTTACCTGTACTGTACCATGCCCTAGGGTTGAACCCAGCATCCTTACATATCCCCCACATATCTCCAATATACACACATACTCCTCCCATAATATTTATTATTCATCATACCTACCTTCAATTAAATAATAATTTTAATTTAGAATAACTTAACTTTTTTTTAATATTCATTGTCCAATATATATACAACTAGTAATCTTATACTAATATATGTACGAGCTTTTGAAGCTTTTTTATTTTTTTTTACCGACGCGCACAAACTCAGGCTCAAAAAATCCCTATATATATTCGTAGATCAAGTTCAGAAGGGACTCAGCAACTCATATTCTACCCTCTCTCACCTTTTGGAAGCTTTCCTTTTGTGCCGTCTCTCTCCAAACCTATCAGAACAAAGATGGGTGGTAGTTCCATAGCTGATAGCACCACCACTGACTCCGTAGCGTCCATTTCGCCTCCTCAACTGCCTCAGATTGCTCCATCAACGAAGTCTCCGCTGCCGGGGATCAGCCTTTGTCGAGTCGGGAGCGGGACGAGCGCGATCTTGGACTCGGAGGGAGGGATCGAGGCGGAGTCAAGGAATAACTGCGAGCTCCGTGCAAATGGTAGCAAGCTCCCATCCTCGCGGTACAAGGGAGTGGTCCCGCAGCCGAATGGCCGGTGGGGGGCTCAAATCTACGAGAAGCACCAGAGGGTCTGGCTGGGGACATTCAACGAGGAGGACGAGGCCGCCAGGGCCTACGACATCGCGGTCCAGCGGTTCCGCGGCCGGGATGCAGTGACCAACTTCAAGCACGCCAGGGAGGACGAGGTTGAGGCTGCTTTTCTGGGCTCGCACACCAAGGCCGAGATCGTCGACATGCTCCGCAAGCACACCTACTGTGACGAGCTCGAGCAGAGCAGGCGGAAGTACGTGCTGGACCGGAACGGAAACCTGGTCCGGGGCGACGGGTTCACCTCAGGCTTGGGCGGAGCCGACAGGACCGCTCGAGCAACGCTCTTTGAGAAGGTGGTCACACCAAGCGACGTTGGGAAGCTCAACCGCCTCGTGTTCCCAAAGCAGCACGCGGAGAAGCACTTCCCGTTGCAGGGCAGAAGCACCGTCAATGCTAAGGGTGTCTTGTTGAACTTTGAGGATGCTGGAGGCAAAGTGTGGAGGTTCAGGTACTCTTATTGGAACAGCAGTCAGAGTTATGTCCTGACGAAAGGGTGGAGCCGGTTCGTCAAGGAGAAGAACCTGAGCGCGGGTGACACGGTCTGTTTCCAGCGGTCCACGGGGGCTGACCGGCAGCTCTACATCGAACACAAACAGAGAGAAAGTGGGGCCGGTTTGGAGAGACCGAGTGAACCGGCAGCTGTTCAGATGGTCCGGCTCTTCGGGGTGAACATCTTCAAGGTAGCTGCAGGCAAGAAAGATGAGAATATCGTTGGGAGGAAGAGGATGAGGGAAGGAGTGGACTTCTTGGGGTTAGATTGTAGCAAAAAACAGTTCGTGGTTTGGGCTTTGTAGCGCAAGCTTGAAGATGATCTCCAGTTTCTTCTCAGTTTACTTTTAGTAGTTTTTCATTTTTGTTCTTTTACTTCTGTGAATTTTGTAAGAGAGATAGAGGTGAATCAATGGTGTAGAGATCAAGTGAAGAAATTTGTGGTCAATTGTATATTTCATGAACAGCCCGAAGTAGTGCTGCCTCATATCATTTTTTCCCCTATGAGAAGCCCATCGACCAAGAAAAAATGAATCGAGGAAATCTCAATATCGAGATCCATCCATTTAATGACCTTTTAATTTCATGTTGAGAACAAATAACACTATAACAAAGGTCCCTTCCTCATTTCTTTGATCATGTTTGACACTGAAGAAAACGAGTGATACAATGAGAGAATGTAACTGTGAGGAGTGATAAAATGAGTATTCTCGAACTACATGGACTCGATAGTCGCCAGGGCCCGGCAACATTCCTGAATCCCGATCTGAGTAGGAGAGCCTTCTGTGAAGCCCGGCCCGAGATCAATCTCATCTGCCTTCAAGCCATTAGCTGATACCTTCAGTTGTCTTTCCCCACATTTCCCCGCGCATGGCAGCCCGATTCATTGAACAGCTTCTGTGCGGCTCTCCCCTTCTTCCTATGGAAAATCTCCACACTTGTCATCAAAGCTCTGTACGTTATCCGGGTCTTTGTTCACCTTCCTCCCCAGCTCTTCCTCTGGTACCTGCCCGCATCTCTCTAACGGTCCTTTGCTTGCAGAGAAGAGCTTCCAATGTTGAGTTCCTTCGATTTTTTTATTAGTTTTTCACTTAAAAATATCTGTTCAAACTGTGAAGGTTTAGAACTTAGATCCTGAAGTACGGTATCAGAAACAATGTTAAAGTTGGTGAATTTATTACTAAACTATCTGGAATGCTGCTCGAACTGATAATAGAAGTTGTAATGTTCATGGATTTCTTAGCAGCGAATGGAACCAATACGTGAAATTTGGGGTGGAATATTCTTAGTGTTTTCTTGATTACATCATGGCACCAAGCCTGATGAGTATGTGGCAACAAATAGACTAGCGATTACTTTTATGGAATAGTGGGCGTCGTTGTGAACGGACGTTTCTAGTGCTTCATGTGGTCATCCATATTGGAACACTCTTCTAGATTGTTTCAACTCTTGTCCTGCCCATAATTCATAAGGGTTCTCATTCCCACGCCACCGTACCTGAACGTATACCTGAGCCTCCTTATGTTGGGTCTCCTTCGTTGCCAGAACTTGAAACTGAATATCAGATCCATGATTCTGAAGGGATCACTCGAATGAGAGCAGCATGTGTGAGCTTGCTGCTTGGGTTTTAGGTTATGCTGGAATGCTTGTTAGGGTATGGATAACTTTTAGTGATTTCCATATTCGCAGGGAATAAACTGTTGCATCAGAACACAATACATGACTTAGCTAACGACTTAATTAGTTATTAAAGAAATTACTAGATTTAATATCTCTATGACCAATGAAAACACCCAAGAGATCTTGTGGCTTTACTGTAATGTTGTAGTTTGCAAGATTAGTAGGATATACTTCGAATAACTTAAGTGGCCAAGCTTTAACAACATTTGCTGTCTCAATTGTTTTTCTTGATTCACCTCAGCCATTGTGACAACAGATGAAATTGATAAAGCAGTTCATCAAATGATTATCAAAGCAGATGCTTGTCCTGCATAGTGAGCATGCTGAAAATATGGCTGTGGTGTTATCGACTCGAGCATTTTCTTCATCATGGTGTGGGCAGCATATCTCATTTTCAACCAATCATACATCATTACAGTAAGTTCTCACTTTATTTTTAGTTTAACTTTACCTGAATCAATATGTTGTACAAAGGCAAGAGCCACAGTCTACTAAGGAAAGCCGTGATTGAATTAGGATATATTTCTCTCAAATCAGCAAATATAAACATTTTTCCCGGGGTATATTATTTGTATCCTGTCATTTGCTGTCCTATCAAAGCATTAATGATTGAAAAATCATGATTTTTTTTTATAACATGAATGGCATCTCATGCAATTCTTTCTTATGCAGCATCTAAGACATAGTAAATTGTTGTTCGAGCTTTGATTGACTTTCACAATTAGCAGTAGTTATGTTTCCTATAGAGCCTTCACAAGCGCGATCTAGGGTAGTCTTAATTTGAGTTAGATAACTTGTGAAGACTTCATGGTAACTGCACATTAATTCTGATTCTCCAGGGAGCAGATAAGAATGATCACTTAGTCCGAAGTGTGCCTACTGATTTCTGTTTAGTGGAAGGCTCACAATGAAATTGAATTTAACTGGTTCTCCAGAGAACTTACTCCTGATAGTATCCTTAACATGTTGTGAATCGCGTGACTGACAATGAAGAACCAGGTTGCATTTGTTGAAGAAGGTCGAACTTTTACTGTAGATCTGTATCTTCTCTCTTCTCGAATTCTGGAAGCCTCAGTCCAATGACACTCGTGCTTTAATGAGTCAGATTCATTTAGGGTTATTAGTTTCATCGGACACTATGTGAACCCCGCCTACTTTGAGTAGTTATAAACAGAGACGTTTTTCATATTTAAGTGATGGTTCTTGATACTTATGTGGCAATTGATGAAGGCCCTTCATTCGGCAAAGAACATTAGAGAATATTATGATGCACGTAGCTTTTGACTGAAGCGCAACTCTGCTTGCAGATTTTGAATCACAGTACTTCACACAATAACAATAAAAAAAAATATGCATATGCTTTTCCATATCGATTGCTTATTGTACTTGCAGAACCAATCCTTACAACAGGAAGCCTCGAATGTTTAACATGGCCAGACAACAGGACAACTCTGACGAGGTGAAGGCATGGCAGCCCCACTGCTCAGTTCGAGCACACCATCCTAATCACACGAACTGGCACAGAGATTTTAACAAAATGTACATTGAAGATATCTTCTTCGCCAAGCTGTTACTCTGACATCTTCTCCTGTAAGTTACCTTCCCATCTGCTAAAATGATTCCATCCTACAGCTCACATTGGTTTTGATTTTGTAAGACCTGTGCAGGTTCTGTATCCCCTCTAGAGTCGAATTCACTCTATCGCCTCACGATACTCCTTTGGCTTGCGAAAAGTGATATCTTGTTTAACCTTTCCTTTCGGTTTTTGGTAGCAGAGAATTACCAGCAACGTATAGCCCGGCCGGAGTCACTTAGGTGAAGGCGGTATTGCATGATTATCATCGTTGTAATGCTACATGCATGTTAATCTGAGTGGTCCTCGACGGCCCTGATTTCGTCTCAAAGTCGATGATATACAATGTGGAATGTAGTCAGGCGTAGAAAGTTCGGCCGGGAATTCCACGGTTCATGGATGAACGTGGAATACTTGGCCCTTGTTGAGTGTTGTACTTTGGAATAAGTGGTGATGTCATCTGATCGAATGGCTGTTGCCCGAATTCCACGGTGCTGGGAACATAAGACCTTATTCAGGTTCGAGATCAATTCCAATCTCGATCCGCAAGATATTTCTCTATTTTGGATCATCAATGACAAAAGGATCAAAGCTCCATCAATGGTGTATACATTTGTACCCGCATGATGAAAAACATCATTTGGGTGTGGGGGAAAAAAAAACTGAAACCACCGTTGGATCTAATGAGATGTAGGTTTACGTTTGACTTGCGCAGCAAAATAAGGTTGAAGTTACGGACGGACCATTTTCACCCAAATAAAAAAAATAAAAACATTAGTAATGATAGTTTGATTTCTTATTTATATTAGTTAATAATATTATTATTATTCCTCCTGGACTATGTCGTTTATTAATATGTCTCAGTTATTTGACTTGTTATAATTATTAAAAAAAAGTAATAAAATAATATCAAAATTAGCGGAGTGTTGGATTAATAAGGTCTAGGACTTGGCTTTGATCTTATCAAGACAATAATGGGAGTAGAGAGAGACAGTGTGACGTCATATCCGGCACCTACGCGAATATTCGATCCCAGCCACCGCCCGCCCCCCCCCCC
>CXYZ01013362.1:48142-65705 GCA_900006705.1 Sonneratia caseolaris | reverse complement strand
CGTGCTTCTCTCTCTCTCTCTCTCTCTCTCTCTCTCAATCTACAGAAGAATAAAGAAAAAAACCATTGAAGAACGAAAGATTCGATTTTTTTGTAAAGAATATTATATGCGACGCCCCGACCTCGACAACTCGTCCATTTTCTTCCACCATTCGATTCGTTCATCTCATTCCCTCTCTCTCTCTCTCTCTCTCTCTGAATCAGATAGAATAAAAGGAAACAAATGGAGAATGGAGGAGAATCAACGGTTTCAAGGGTCATATTCCGTTTCTGATTCTCTTTAGATCCCGTACATATTCTCGTATTATACCCCTTGTTTTTACTCCTTTGGTCTCCCACAGAAAAAAAAAAGGTTTTCCTTGCTCGGATTTCTCTATGCTCTCGACACTCGTATCTCTACCCCTTATAGGCATCGTCATCTTCTTCTGTGTCACCCCCTGAAGTCCTTGCCGTGGGCTGATTTTCCCTGTTGCGGTGGAGTGGAATGATGGGCATAGATCACACTGAGAAAATGGGCAGTTATATCGAGTCTCTGGAGGAGGAGAGGCGCAAGGTCCTCGTCTTCCAGAAGGAGCTCCCTCTCTGCTTAGAGCTCGTTACCCAAGGTCTGAAATTTGATGGCTCTGAAAGCCGCTTATTGGGCACTTTCTAGCTCCTATTTTTATGACCCCTTCTTTTTTTCTTTTGTTCCTTTTCTGAAGTTATGGTAAACTTGGGTTGCGATTTTTCTGAAAGTATTTTGGTCGGGGGTTCTTGATCTGATGCAGCGATTGCAGCATGTAAGCAGCAGTTGGCGGCAGCAGGTGTCACGGAGTGCAACAACAATGAAAATGGACAATCCGACTGCTCGGAGCAGACCTCGGCGGAGGGGACTCCCGTCCTCGAAGAGTTCATCCCGATGAAGAGACCTTCGGTGTCTGAAGATGACCAGGACGACGAGCAGCAGTCACACAAGCAGATGAAGATCGACCGTGACAGTAATAGCAACGAGGAGAAGAGCAGTAGCGCCGATAGTAAGAAGAAGTCCGATTGGCTTAAATGTGCTCAGCTGTGGAATCAGACCCCAGATCCACCGACCAAAGAGGTGAGTCATTGCAGCATTCTTGTGGCAGTTTCCTGGAGAACTATTTACCTTTCTAGTGAGGTTATTTTCCTAGAGTAAGGTCGCACAGCACATAAGTTTTTTTTTTTTTTGGAAGAGAGGACGATACCGTGCTTTCCTTTTCCGGAAAGTTGAAGGTGAAGATGTAATCATGTAGCAGCATTTAGCTTACCGTTTGTTTGCCTGGATAGGGAAAATGGAAAACAGAAAATGAACATTCGAATTCGTCAAAGTTCAGGAATGGTTTCTGAATCTTGCTTTGGGGTTTATAACTTGATTACAGGAACATCAGACTCCTAGAAAGGTACCAGTTGTGGAGGTGAAGAGGAACGGTGGAGCTTTCCAGCCTTTCCACAGAGAGCAAAATGGCTCGGCAAACAGCCACCAATTATCTGAAAAGCTGCAATCGTCGCCACCAACCACCGCCACCAGTTGCACCACCAAAACTGGCACAGATAGCAGAAGGGAAGAGAAAGAAGGGCAGACACAGACGAAAAGGAAGCAGCGGCGTTGTTGGTCACACGAGTTGCACCAGAGGTTCCTACAAGCCCTTCAACAGCTTGGCGGATCACATGGTAATGATTAGTTTTTTGGTTTTGTCATATAAAACTTTGAAATCAGAGTCATTACTTGATCCTCTTATGGGTATTGATCGCTAAATTTTATTTCTTGTCTTGGTTAATGCGACTGCAGCTGCAACTCCTAAGCAAATCAAGGAGTTGATGAAGGTGGATGGCCTCACCAACGATGAGGTCAAAAGCCATTTACAGGTCCATATACCTCATTAGTTTTTGTGCTATTGGTTTTCACTTGTGAGAGTTCTAGGTAGTCCGTTTGCCATTAGATGTGGAAATGGAGCGGTGAAGAAACACGCCACCAAGAGTGAATGAATTCATTACCTTAAATTCATTGTTGCCTGAACTGTTGGCTGCTTGTCAAATTTCCCTGGTTTCAGAAGTACCGGTTGCATATGAGAAGACCGAGCCCCACGATCCACAACAGCAGCAGCTCACAGCGGCCGCAGATCGTGGTGGTTGGAGGAATATGGGTACCGCCACCCGAGTACACAGCTGTGGCTGCCACCGAGGCGTCCAAGGCTGCAGCTGCCAATGGAATTTATGCCCCAGTAGCGGCTGCAACACCACTACCGGCAGTCACAGTCCCAGAGGCAGATTCAACAAAAAATCCACAATCAGAAGGAAGAGGCAGCCACTCACATTCGTCCCCATCATCTACATCCTCCTCCAGTCACACCACAACTGCTTCCCCCCGGTATTGATCTGTTAGTTTCATATATCTTAGAGTGACAGAGAATCCGAGCGTTGAGATGAGGAAATTTTTGTAACATAGTTGATACCTATAACTAAGGACAGTCCATATTTAAGTATGATATAAAGGCATAGAAGACATTGCAACCCCTTCCATTTCGCTTTTCTTTGTGCGGGAGAATTTCTGTGGACATTCAAGTTTGTAAATTGTATGCTCCCTAGCTATCTTGATCCTGGCTGCTCTTTGTCAATAAAAAAAGTGCTTGCTTTTCCCGTATCAAGAAACGTTAACGCGTTCTAGCCCATCTAACCAATTCGAGAAAACCAATTGTTTGGAGACTTGCAAACAGTCAAGAGTAGCCGCAACAACCTTCCCTGCAGCTTAAATGGTCGGGTCGGATATGTTCTACGTCCTCCTTCCCTGGGAAGAGAAGGTTTCTAATTGGAAATGAATTCTTCAAAGGGCATTTAAAGCTCATGGAGTCATCTTTGACAAAACAAATTGAAACTGTGTCCTGCTTTTAGTTCTTTATGTTTCGATCTCTTCAACGGGTTTTTTTTTTGGTGTCTCTTCATAGGAACCTCAGAGGGAAGAAAGGGTGGATTTTTCTGCAGATCAAACGAGGGCTAAGTATCGATGACCCAGGAAGGACCTTGACCCCATTGATTGATCTGAGAGAGAACCTCCCCGCTCAAGAAAAGGGGGCGTCCCAAAGTCAAGAATCTGAATCGATTGGCATCTTTTCCCCGTTCAGAATTGATCAAATTTAACCTTGGGGGGAAACAAACAGAGTCGCGAGTTCATGGTTTTGAATAGAACCAACAGAAACTTTGGGAGTTTCATCATTTGATCAACCAAGTAAGCTCGATGTACAAATCAAATTAATGGTCCTCATCCTTCTGAGTATCAGAAGATATAAAACATGTAACATGTACTGTACCTTGCGAAAAAGACAGTAATCTGGGCTACTTTTTTCCCCCCACTTTTTGTTGTCTCTTTCGTGAAACGCCCTTCACAGAGTTTGTTATAATTCTGCAAAATTATTGTACCACGGACCGACCATTTAAAATTTTTTTAAAATTTTTTTTAACACCGTACCCTTGGGTATCTTTCCCCGGAGATAACACTGGCATTAGTTTGACTTGATGCTTGCATAAGCACATACGTTTCTAGTCATTCCCTTTAACGACCATTAGTAATTATTCGATCAGAAGAATTCACTGAGGCCCACTCAAGATCGTCAGGCAATAGATGCTAGTATCTGTTGTTTACCTCAAATTTTTTTTAATTTTCAAAATAATATATTCTGCCCGTGATTCCAATCTTACCGCCCACATGTCTACTGGTACTCGCTCAGTGATATATTTACTTTCAGTCTTTATGCGCCGCACATGCCACCAATAGTTGGTTTACAATTGCCCAAGAAACCCCTACTCGGTGGACCAGTCCATACATAGTCGCACGGGCAGCTGAAGAAAGGGGATATGATTTGGAAACGGTTACTGGAGATGTCGGACCGAGCAATGGAGCTGTCTTCAAACTCCTCCACTTGGAGCCATTGGACCATCTCCTTAGGATTCCGGGAATATTCATCTACTTAAGAATCGCCAGGGGAATATTACTTTTGAATTGCCGTGTTATTATTCTATGTGACGTGAGTTTACCATTCCATTCATCTAAAAGGGGAAAAAAAATTTTGCCCTTTTGTCCAGAGTCTCATCAAGCCTTCATGGAAGTAAGGATATGTTTAGTTCGACGATGATGTCAACTATGTTATAAGGGGAGGGTGTTGGGTTGTTGTACATACGTGTCCAACTACAGCAAGGCTCGTTCTGATTGAAACGATGTTTGAGCAGCCGTGAAAGTGGTCGGGACTGACTCCGACGGGGGCTCCTCTACGGCCAGCCTGCTTGACGGGGAGTTGGCTCAACTAAGTCCAAGACACTAAATACAAATTAGAGACGAAGAAATTAGGGATGGATGTGGTATATAAAATTGCAGAATCATACGTAAAATCCCAATGCGCATCAATAGTAAATCCCTCTTCTCACACACTTCAACCTCTTTTTTTTTTTTGCATTCGTATACTTCAACCCAATTAAGTTAGGCCTGAGAATATACTGTGTTCCTTGGGCAAGCAGCTCCGCTAATCCATTTATTTTTTAGGGTATAAAAATTTAATGAGATACCATAAACTCCCTTTAAGATAGATTACTTTATTAAAGAGTAAAATTCTTATACAGTAAATGCTCTCCCTTAATAACACTTGAACTTTAAAATTATTTTAACTCAGCTAACCCTATTTTGTTTATGCACTTTGATCCATGCTTATGTCCACACGAAATGATTGTATTGTGCTGATTGGGTGTTAATTAGCTGGAAAGTGACTGTCAATTTCAATTGCCAGTGACAATACTTAGATAATATATTCCCGGCCAGCTAATGGAATTGCCCATTGTGATTTTGGCTTAAAAATTCGAGATTCTAACCTTTTTTTCCCTTAATCATACGGTATTAAATGAACATTATTCGTACATACGAAATAGATAAATCTAATAATAAGTAAAAATTTTATAATAAATTTTTTTAATACATAATATTTAAATATTAGACGATATTTAAAGAAATGGTATCAAATGACCTTTATGTAAATTATAGATTTCAACTTTGCACTTTCCGGTAATTACCCACACTTCATTTACCATGACCATCAAAAATATATATATTAATGACAATAATTGCCTTGATAAATTTGAGCTTGGCAGCACGAGAGACCCTGGAGTGGGCTAGGCGCGAGGGCATTAGATTGGACAAAATTCTGTATAAGAAAACAACAAGAATTGTGACTGTAAAATATTCTCATGTCAATGGCCTACTACCGAATATTCCGGAATATGTTTTGGCGTGATAAATATTCTTTTTCCTTGTTCTGATTAATCACATACTTAATCTATTTTTTTCCAATTATAAAATATATATGTGAATATAAAATAAGATATAAAATAAAAGAAAACACGTTTACTAACAAAATGAAATTATAATTTATTAATTTCAAGCATGAACTTAACCTCGTGTATGAAATGTAATATTATTATATTAAATTTTTATATAGTATCATGATTACAGGAATGGGTATTAATCTCAATAATTTTAATTTGTCTCTAGGAAGAAATCGGGCACGGCACTAGCTAGATATCCAGTGCTCGAATCTTGCGCTGTCCGAAGATTTCACACCACACGCTAAAACAATATGATTTATTATTCGAATCAACCATCAACGATTGGTGCGCGAGGTGAATTCCGGGTCCCACCTACCTATTTTCCAAGCTTATCAACAAGCTATGCCTTGATTTTATTTAAACTTTTTCTATATCTATATACATATATATGTATATATATATTACACACAGACACACACACAGATATATATATATATATATATATATGTATTTGTGTGTTGAAAAATTCAACCTTTGATCTAAATGAAAAAAAAAATGTGGGATTCGAGCATTGTCACTGCACACATGTGCATCTGGCCTAAAAGGTTCTAATCTATACAACCATCTTAAATAAGTCCTAGTGGCTCTTTCGTCCCTTTTCAACACATGATTTCGAAAGTTATTCTAAAAGCTTATGCTGGTGAATAGATCCATCTTAAACGATCGTAGTTTATAGCCAGCTCTATGGAGCAAGTAGGTAAAACGGTGAAGGAAATGAAGGTATACTCTAAGCCTTATTAATATAAATTAAATGTCGAAATTGTGTGATTTTGTATAAAAACTAATATCAGTATTGTACAAAGTTGTCTTCCTTTTGCTCGTCCTGAAATTTAATGGTGTAAAGATTATCATGGAGTAAGGAATCTTTCTTGCTTACATAAAAAGATCAATAAATGGTGCAATATAACCGTTACCACTTACCACCTTCGTCTCCAATCAGGAAATTCTGGTGGTCCATCTTCTGTGGACAAAACTTCACATCCCGTATATCCTCTCTCATCTCGAATCCGAAGGGTTTTCTTTCTACTCGGATTCTTTTCTTTTCTTCTTCTTTTTCTTGGAGCACATGACAGGTCGATCGAGTTGTTCGTGTGTATTTATTGCTTCATAGATGTCGATTACAATTATTAATTCGAGAAGACACCAGACGGCGGATCCACAAAAAGGAGGAGCTGTTCTTATTGCTTCTGTTCAGCGCTGGCCCTTCGATGGATCCAAAGTCCAAGATGACCCCTCTCAGTCCATTTCTCAAGATCTTCTTAATCAGGGTGATCCTGTCCCATACATCATTATGTTTCCCATCATTTTCGGATCCTGTTCTAAATAAGATTTATGGCAAATTTTGATCCAAACTCTATTCTATCCCAATCCCACTTAAAAGTTGTATTATATTATTATTAATCAAATTTATAATAAATTTTCATAAGTTTAATTTGTCTTTTTAGTTTAGTATAATAATTGTATCACCACAAATCTAGTGGGATTCAGTTAATTTTGCGTAGATTTTAGTGAATTTTATTACTTATTCATCATTAGTGTCTATGTTCTATAGTATTTCGAGGACAATAAATTATCAATATGTAAATAACCTGTCAAATGAAAGATCATGGAGTTAGGAATTCAACTACGCATCAATATGAGGATTGGAGTTGGCATGATAAATTTTCAGATAAATAAAAATCAATCGTGCAAACTAGCTCGGAATGAGATTTGATTTTTCTTAGTTGAAATGGTTATTAGCGTTCTTGGTTAAAAACAAAAAAAAAAAAGAAGTTATCCACGTTCCCATACAATACAATTAAAAAATATTTTAATTGAATAAAAGGAAAGGATTTAAATTCTTTAACAATTTATGTAAGAAAAAAGATTACTTCTCTTGTCATTATGTCTTTTCGCAGCATTATTTGAGAGTGTCTCTCAAAGTGGAGTAGTTTTAGGCAACCACTAGTCACACTCCACTACGGGAATTTTGGTTTTGTTTTGTTTTTCTTATTTTATAGATCTCTATTATTCAAAAGTGCAACAAAATTTAATCTTATTTATCCACAAAAGGATAACACTCTTCTGATAATTACTTCTCTATATTAATAAGACTGAAATTTAAAAATTACATTAAGAAAAAGAGGCTCAAGTTCGAAAATTACACCATGAAAAAAAAACAAAAAATCTCGAACATGGGCTAGAGAGTGGAGATGATTGTGTGGGCATACATGGGCCACGTTTAGGTCCATGATCAGTATGTGGGTGGCCTTGTTCTTGAACAAAGGCTTCCTCGAAACTATACTATTCAAGAATTATTTTCCTGCCACTCGTGAGATCAGAGGTCTTCTCAAGGTCTAACTAACATCAATCCCGACTCTCATTCGGAAGCATAACATCAAGGAAAGATGGATGCTGATTCGATCCTCTATCCATCCCATCTGTGTGTCTCTTTCGGCTTTACAGATGGAATGGTTTGCCATGGCATCCACCTGTGCAAGTCCAGGTCGGTCTCATACATGGGCCTCCCTGGAAAAATCCGTCGTGGCAGTCACTCAAAATGTGCTGCTGGGCTTAGGACCATTCATTCGAGCAATGCCGGTGACCACTGTAGCCGGGTTTGCTTGGGATATGACCGGCCTGGCCCTCAAACATCACCCGGGTCAAGTCACCACCTATGTGATGTGATGTTGGCTAGGGTTTACTTCCCGCTGGACCCATAGGATGCTGTCGGTGGGACTACCATCCCAGCCACCATGGATTGTGTGATGAAAGTGCAAGTTTCTTGTAGGGAAAGAGGAAACACCTAGATTGACAATAATCATTAACCAATGTGACCGCGAGGAAAATAATACCGATAAAAGCTCTCTCCTTCTCGTACTCGATTTCCAAGAAGAAAATCAACCAGCAGTTAAAGCCACTATTTATTCCCCAGTGTGGCAGGGGCTAGGATAGTACACAGGGCGCATATTAGTTCCCAAGAACACAGACCGGATCCAAAGCTGGCAGGGACAGGAGAATATATATTGATTGAATCATGTTATATAGTTAAATTTTCGAAAACAAAATTGTCTTTTATGGGTCTGACAAAGTGTAATTTAAAATTATTATAGTTCATAAATATTTTAAATTATTAACCTATAATATTATATATATTACTGTATTATCATTTTTCCCACTCTTTTTCACTTTTCTTCATTCTCCCGTTGCTTTTTTCTCTCTCTCTCTCTTTGGGATGGTCAAAGATGATATAATGAATTGATGGTGGAGTTCGCAATATAATTGAAGAATTTTATGATTTTTGACGTGAAGTGATCGAGGGAATTGGAGGTGGTACTGATTTGACCTTTAAACATCGCAGTTGGGGACCCCTAGGACAGGGATCCAATGATGGAGCAGGCGCCCAAACTCCATGGGTTATGGACCCAATTTGCTGTACATCAGACTGATTAATTTGTTTGCCCCACTGCAGAGTTCACATTCCCCAGCTGCGGTATCCCATTCCCTTTTTAACCGTAAGCCAAGCGATGAAAAGGAATTCAGTATGCTTAGCGTGCAATTTTTATGATGGTTTAAGAGGTTTGTTTTGTGCAAGTTTTATAAGTGAAAAATAGTATCTTTTTATTTTTGGATAATTAAGAAAGGGTAATTTTGTATAAAAAAAATATACATAAAATTCTATGAATGTATGCAATGTCATCAATTTGTTTTCTAAGTGGATATGACATGTTCTCTTATCTGTCACTGCAACATCTACTTCAGGCCACATAAAAAAAAGTCCTCCTCCACGCTGTGGTCCAATTTAGCGCTGGTCTTGGCTCATGCTTGACGCTTGTGTCAGCAAATCAAACTGGAAAATCTTAAACAGCCCGGTATTATTAACTACCGTTTTGTGTTTTGTGTAGACATTAATCCGATTTTCTTTTGGGGGACAACTACAATATTGTTGAACTTTCAAAGTTCAAGTTAGTTCGAAGGATGGAGAGAAAATCGAGAGGGCCAATTAACTTCCGATTAGCTGTCAACCATGGCTTTGAATTAATTGCCGACTTTATTGACCAACTGAACTCAAAGCAAAAGGATGAGGATTATTAGAAGTTTCTGCCTTTAGTAGAAATCTTCACATCCAGTTAATGGGGGAAACGAGAGAAACAATAAAGGGGAAGATCGGGTGGGGCAAGATGACATGGCAATTGCTTGGAATCAGAAACAATTTACTGTCCAAAGACCAGCCACGGTTAATGACTGATTTGCAGATTATGCGGTTCGATTCATTCGGCTCTATGATTGGAATGGTTAGGGTATAAAGAATGGTGCCGGTGGGTGGGGACGGGATGAGCCAGTTGGAGTGTGAACAGGGACATCTTTGTCAGCTAAGAAAATTAAGTTACCTATACAAAGGTCCCTCTTTCTCTTGTTTTTTCTCCCCTCTTTATTTACTAATTAGCTCGTGTGTCCTCTCCACTGTTTCAGTGCGGAGGCTCCCTTGTCATGTTCTTTGTATCTTGAACGAGGAATTCCTGGTTCTCCAACACAGGAAGCACCATCGAAAAGGTGGGTCTGCTCTGTCGCCAGCTCAGGAAGGAAGCGCCGCTCCTAAATCGTTTTCCAAGAACGACAGTCGATCAGTTCCCCCGAGCCCCATCGCACACTTCTGTACTTCGCTCTGTGCACCATCCGTTGTCATCGAATGAATGACCGGAGGCAGAGCGTGGAGGTGATCTCCGAGGACATGCCGGTCCGGGGAAGCTCACCGGATCACAGTCGGGCATTGTCTACACTTGCCTCCGTCGAGTCCTTGTCCATGCCTCCTGTTTGTATTCTCTCCTCCTTCATTTCCTTCCTCGGTCGAATTGGTAACTTTTCTAGCGGCCAGATTAACTGAGAGGACCTTTTCTTTCCTTTGTATACTGTCGAGGGCAGATGCAGGAGGTGGTTCTCTCGGCGGATATTGGCTGTGCCGAATGCCAGAAGAGAATTGCCGAGGTGATGTCCCGAATGAATGGTATGTCTACCTTTTTATCACTTCCCTTCTTCTTGAATAGCTAAGTGCAGTCACCATGAAGTTGGAAGATTCCGGTGTTTAAAACGCGGGGTGGGCTCGGGCTCGGGGATGATTCCCTTCCTGGCCCGATTATTAGGTTCTGGATCCCAAAATCAGGAACCAAGGACAGTGAAGAATTGACGCTTGATTGTTGTTCTCTCCGAACTTGCAGAAGTACAGTCCATCACAGTGAGCGTAAGGGAGAAGAAGGTCACGCTTTCTTGTAGATATTCGTATCCCGCCAATGCCACGGCCCCAAAGCAACAGGTTCTGACGATACACAGGAAATCGTTCAGCAAGATCGCCCTTATCAAGAAGATACTTCGACGCACTTAATTCAGAAGAGTAAGAGGTACAGATGCATTCTGCGAGGAGTCATTCTTCATTGGATATACAGCCTCATGATGTGTATGAATCCAAAAGGGCAAGATGAGGGGTCTCTGCCTCTGTACAGAACCGGCTTGCATAGAAAACACTGACATGCTTGATTAACTATTTTCTTCCCCCGCTTGTGCAACGTGGATTTTCATTTGTTGATTCTCCAGAGGAAAAAAAATGCCCTTCCCTCTCATCCCCGATTGTTCATTCGTTCATACAATATCTAAACTTTTCAATATCTTCTTGAGAAATAAGTCAAGTTCGGACCCAGAAAGTTAGCTTTAAAGAACATTTGGGACTTTACTGCCCACAAAAAGGGTTATTGTATCTTGATTTTGTTTACCTTCAGCCGCTGAAGTTTCTCTAATGGCTCACCTCCAGGCTGGTTAAGACTGACTATCATCCAAACACGTGCCAGTTACAATTCTACAAAGATCCAAATCTTATAGTTTTCTAGTAACAGGGCCAGCTCGAGCCGAGTACAGCTAGGTTGGAGCCCAATTTCACTTGTAGAACTCCTCTAGAGAAGCTTTAAGCTATCCCAAGCCTACACTCAGTGTGGCTCATGAACTCCGGGTCCACTGGACCAGACTTGTGCTTGTTCTGCTGTAATCCAAAGGCTTTGAATGTGAAATCCAAACTTTAAAATCATTTATATTGTTTTGAAGGACCCAATATAGTTACCGAACGCAATATTAGTTGAGCCAACAGTACTCAAACCAAGAAAAAAAAAAGCGGTGCTTTATATAGACAGAGAAATGGTCGGCTGGTCTGGCGCCGTCGGTCAGTCGCCGGACGTCACCGAGCCGAGTGTTGTGTAGCGGGTGGGGAAGAAGGCCATGAAAATGAAAGAATATTTGGAGCTTAAAAAGTTACAATTGAGTTCATTTCCATAGGAATATATACAACTTAAAAACTAATTTGTAGTTCCGGAAAATTAGATAATAAATATAAAAATAATAAAATTATTTTAATTTATAAAAAAATACATTTAACGAAAGTATTTGATTCTTATGAGAGAATATATTATATTTATCTACTTAAATATATTACCAGAATTAAGATGAAAATATTGCAATTGTATTACCGATTATATGGTTAAATATATACGGCTGATTGCCATCAGATCCAATAGAAAACATAGTGAAGCCAAACAAGGCAAATGCTCCCAATGTGCTCCGGCTCGTCTTCTCCACCTCACTACTTCTTCCATCAACTCTTCTCTGTCCCCGTCACATTCCCCTCCTTAATCGAATCCTTGATTGCAATGGCCTCCCCTCTCCTCACAAATTCCGCCACCTCCACCCCCTCCAAGCCCGCATTTTCCTTCTCCTCCTCCCTCTCCCCTTGGCCCCGCCGCTCCCCGCCCTCTGCAACGTTCCCTACCGCCGCCGCTCCCTCACCGTCCACTCCAAGATCCGTGAGATTTCATGCCTGCCCTCAGCTCAACCATGACGAAGGCAAGATCATCTCCTGGGTCAGGCCCGAGGGCGAGAGCGTGGTCGTGGTCGAATCCGACAAGGCCGATATGGACGTCGAGACCTTCTACGATGGTATCCTTGCTGCTATTGTGGTCCCTGAGGGCGAGACAGCCCTTGTTGGCGCTCCCATCGGGCTGCTTGCCGAGACTGAGGACGAGATTTCTGAGGCAAAGGCCAAGGCAGCTACGAAATCGGGCGGGTCCTCCCCTGCTTAGCACTCCTATAGCCGAGGCAGGCTCCAGGACCTATCAAGCCATCAGGAAAAGTTGTAGCCACCCCCATTTGCAAAGAAGCTTGCAAAGCAGCACAAGGTGGATATTAACAAACTGGTGGAAACTGGGCCATGTGGGAGGGTCACTCGGGTTGATGTGAAGGCTGCAGCAGGGATTAAGCCAGCAGTTTTCGTGGCTGCAGCAGGTCCGCCTCCACTGCCTGGCTCCACGGTAGTGCCCTTCACCACAATGCAGGCTGCTGTGTCGGAAAACATGGTGGAGACCCTCGCTGTTCTGATTTTCGGGGTCGATTATCCCGCATCAACTGATGCCCTCGACGCACTTTATGAGAAAGTACATTCTCTTCTGTAGGAATAAGATTATTCACCATAAGATTATCAAGCATCATTTTTGCCCTGTGATAGAATTTGGATTTCAAATATCAAATGGTGATTTAATATGTGCTTGGGCGTGATCTGGGATAACTGCCTTCCTCGATTATTTCCAGATCAGGAAAGAGTGTGAAAGAAGTTGATTGCTAAGAACAAATTTGGACTCTTTCAACTGTTGTAATTTGTGCACTTACCTGTTTTTTCCTGGGAACAAAGACTCAGATAGAAAGTATCATTTATGCTATTGCAAGACAGTAAGCTGGAAAATGTATGCAAGATTGTCACAGGCTGAGTGTTATCATCTCATATCTTCTTCTTTCTCGATTTTATATCCATTAAAGAAATTCATTTGTATTCTGATATGGGTTTTGTTGGTTATAGATGAAGCCAAAGGGTGTTACAATGACTGCATTGCTAGCAAAGGCTGCTTGCGATGGCTCTTGCCCAGCATCCTGTCATGAATGCCACCCGCAAAGATGGGAAGTGCTTTACTAATAATCGCAAAATTAACATTGCAGTGGCAGTGGCCATTAATGGTGTGCTGATCACCCCAGTTCTTCAACACGCTGACAAGGTTTGAACTTGACACTTATCGATCCTAGACCAGCTTTAAATTGCTCTTTCGTGCATAGCCTTCAATTGCTGGATGCTTATGTACCTTTTCCTTTTTTGGTACAGCTGGATCTTTATTTGCTGTCTCAGAAATGGAAAGAGTTGGTTGAGAAAGCCCACTCGAAGCAACTTCAACCCCACGAGTACAATTCAGGTCAAACTGCTGATGATATGATTCCCTTCTTGCAACTGAGTGGGCTGTATGGTAATCTTTTATATTTTCTCTTGCAGGAGCCTTTACTATGTAAAACCTGGGTATGTTTGGAGTGGACAGATTTGATGCTATTCTTCCCCCCGGTCTTGTAAATAAAATTAAAAGAAAACCTTAGCTTCTCAAATGCATGTGCTTGCCTTTATTCTCATTGTGATGAGGAGTTTGCTGTTTGATGAACTTCTTCTTTTTTTCAGTAATTATGAATTGCTCAGTCATATAAATATATATACGAATGCAGGGGGGACTATCATGGCTGTTGGAGCGTCAAAGCCCACTGTTGTAGCTGATTCTGGTTGTTTCTTCAGCGTCAAGAGTAAAATGCTGGTAATTTCACCTTGGTCATCCCAAGGCACATGGTGCTATTCGACGATTTAGCCATCTCATATTCTTTTGCCCTCCTAACACTGCGTATAGCTTTTCCTGAATTTATGATGTAGATTTCAATGTTCAGTTTCTGGACTTCTAAAATGATTTCAAGCATCGGCCCACTGCTTAGTTTAGAAGTTGTGGCCCATAAATTGTGGCAGATATAAAATCGATAATGCAGACGTTTTTTTTCATTTAAGAAAAGTATCATATGCAACATTTGAATCTCTCCTGTACTGCCACTGGCTTAAGTAGGAGATTCTTGAAGCAGATTCAGGTTTCTGTTATAATTCATAGCAGATTACTGATTGTACTGGAGATTGTTGCAGCAGATTTCAATTGTTCTGAAGTAATGCAATTGACTCGGGAAGAAAATGTCTACTGGAATCTGACTGTCCATGCAAAACTTTCGGGTGAACGTGACGGCAAATCACAGGATCATCTACGGGGGGGCAGACTTGGCTTCTTTCCTCCTGACTCTCTCAAAGATTATCGAAAACCCTGAAAGCCTTACAATGTGAAGACCTTTTCTCTCAATCCTCTGGATCATCTGGGTCTCAACAGACGCTTCAATCCACTACTATTTTTCTTAATAGCTGAGCAGTTTAGTGTTTTGTATCTTCATTACGCCTTCATGTTCCATCATATAAAGATCTCATAGGGACCTTGCTTCACACTATTGACCATACTCTGGAATCTGGATAGTGGATAATGAACTTACACCTACAATCTTCAGAATTAACATCAGTAAATTCTTCCTCTACCTTTATCTGGAAGCAAGGACAATCACAGGTTGTTCTCTTGACATGTTCTGTCTGGCCCTTTTACATATTATACATACGACACAATATCGAGCCACGGTTCAACCGATTGAACTTCCTTTGATTTCTCTACAAGATAATGGAGAACGTTTAGGTTCCTGCCCCTAAATCATAAGATTAGACCCGGCTTGTGAGCTCGACTCCATCTTCCTCAGAATCCTGAGCTTCTACCTTATGCAACTGAATGGGCTTGTATGCGTATCGCTTGGCACAACAGATGTAGTAGATCAGATTGAGGACCTGCAGAAGGGTCAAGAGCCAGTAAAAGTACTCCAACTTCCCGACGTTGAGATTATTATCGGGAAGCCAGTTCGACCCGTCAGGGCGTGCGCTATAGTTGTGAACCAGGGTCACGAGGAGGGTGCTCATGTAATTCCCCAGGGAGATGGCGATCCAGAACAGGGCAGTGGCGGTGCTCTTCATGCTTTCGGGGGACTGGTCATAGAAGAACTCGAGGTGGCCGATGGACATGAAAGCCTCGGCGATCCCGTGGAGGCAATATTGAGGGGCGAGCCAGAACACGGAGATGGGTATGGTGGAGTGGGCCAAGTGGGTAAGCCCGTGGTCAGCAGCGGCCTTCTTCCGCTTAACCTCGACGAAGCCGGCGATGAGAGTGGGCAGGATGGAGATGGTGAAGCCGACGCCCATGCGGTGGAGGACGGAGATGCCGCGGTCAAGGCCGGTGAAGCGGCGGGCGACAGGTACGACGATGCGGTCGTAGAAGACGATGGTGAGGAGCATAGCGGACGTGGTGAAGACGGACATGGATCCGGCCGGGATCTGGAAGGACCCGGAGAGATGGCGGTCCATGGTCTTGGCCTGCTGGAGAGAGAAGGTGTGCTGCTGGGCGTAGGAGGTGAAGAGGAGGATCCCGGCAGCCCATATTGGGCCCATACGGATCAGCTGCTTCAGCTCTTCCACCCTGTGGACGGTGCTCAGCCTCCATAGATTCGGTGCTTTCGGGTTGTCCTCTTCAGTCACGATGGCTGCTTTGTCCAAAAATCTGCATTCAGCAAAGTATTTTGATCAGACACATCCAATGAACATCAGACTAACTTAGTTTTCACAACTTGATCTCGATAAAATTGGCACGACAATGTTAATTCAATTCGATATGCCCAAATTCTCGAATCAGCTCCCAAGGACCTCTCCGTCCCAAATCCCGGTCTGTCCGGGCTCGTGTGTGGGTGGGTCATAGCATTTGGACATGGGAGACACGAGTCACTCCAAGTCAAACAACGTGTCATGTAGGGCTAAGAGGACTCATGGGATTGACGCAAATGACAAACGAATTAATTAGACCTCATTAATCTAAAACGAACACTTATCGATGCGTACCAAATCAGTGTTCAACCATGGTTCCAATTATTGTTGACAGTGCCATGTTGTCATTACTCTTCCCGTCCATTGGTTCTCTTCTCTTTTTTTTTCTACTTATTCCATCTAAATTCATGAATGCCCTACATAATAAATATTTTTATATACCTTTTAAAATAACTATTTCAAACATATATATTTAAATTGATACATTATTTTTAAATTCTAATTACGTATTAACATAATATTAAGATGCTAGCAAGGCCAAATTGGACTGATATATGGGAAATTTTACTTGCACGTCAGATCAGGTCACATAGTATCATTAACTGCTGTATAAATTTAAATATGTTATAAAATAAAAAAAATAACTTAGATAGTAATTTTAAAAAATATATATGATTTAAATATAAAAGAGAACAACCATATATAATTTATACTATATTTTTGCTATATTCAATTATTGAATTCTGAACACGAGAATCATTTGACTCGTTGAAATTTCCGATTCAGCATGGACCACTTTGAATAAAAAGATATGCACCGATGGATTATCTACTAGTTCATGAATTTCCTTGTAACCCGAAAGAAAAAAAAAAAAAGTGTGTAAGACTTACTTCATCTTTCTAGTGTGGAAAAGCCTTCCTCCGATGGAGATGGGACCATCCAGCTCGTCGTTCTGGTAAAGCGAATCCGGGTCCAAGGGGAAGCTCACCTGCCTCTTCTTGAATGCTGAGACGCACACTTGCACCAGCCGGGTGAACGGGCTCCCAGCCGGGTCCAGCATCCGGTAGAGCGGATAGCCAAAGACCAAGGCGACCACCGACAGGAACATCAGTAAAGTTGGGATACCGAGCCCCCAGTCCCAGCCGACGTTGTCTTGGATGTAGACGAGGACCGTCAGTGCCACCAGAATCGACCCGCCCATCACGAAGTAGTACCAGTTGAAGTACTTCCACGTGCGGGTCCTCTGTTTCGGGTTGTTCTCATCGAACTGATCCGCCCCGAATGCCACCACGCAGGGCCGGATCCCTCCCGAGCCGAGGGCCCCGAGGAGGAGGGCTATGTAGAGGACCGCCAGCTGCCCGCCATTGGCCTGTATGCAGGGCTGGTCGGAGTTGCTTCCTGGCTTGCAGGGAGGCGGCCTTAGCTGGGGGAGGGTTGCTGAGGTCGTCAGCAGCGTCATTCCCTGGGTGACTAATCAAGTGTGAAACTATGTTTGATAGAGATTGATCAAGCTTAAATTTTAAACTTATGAATCGAGATAAGTATGTGAACAATACTTGATGCTAACACGCTTAGATCAAATTTATCCTTAAGTGATCGTTCTAATTACATTACATGCACCTAATATTATATTCCCCCCAACCCCCCCCCC
>CXYZ01013362.1:26437-47756 GCA_900006705.1 Sonneratia caseolaris | reverse complement strand
CCCCCCAAAAAAAAAAAAGAGTTTCACTGTCATGTTACTGATCAATAATTGAGAAGGGCGGGGGGAGGCCTGATTTCACATGGACCTGAATCGATGCTATCATCACGGGAGTTAAATCATTGATGCCGGTCCAAGAATTGTCTGCCACACACATGCTTCCATGCCTTGGCATACCCACGTCAACAAATAGGAAATTTTATTGTTTAATATAAGATCGGCGCCTTCTATTGAAGGGTAAGAATGTATTATTAATTAAGATTTTTGTTCATTGAGAAGGAAAAAAAACAGAAATTTGAGAATTATGTAAGTGAAAGAAACATTAAAATACATGTGGAACTGCCGTAATATAATAAAATAAATAAATGATTGCCAGTGTGGGGATAAAATTTTCTGGCATAAAATCTGTCCTTTGCCCTGTTTTTGCCAGTATGTTTCCGTAAGGTAGCGCGACAAGTTGCGTGTGCCGGCCCACTTCGTGTACGATCTCACCCTTTTAGGCCATCCAATCAATAATGACCACTTCAACACCACCACATTTGATTAACCAGAATTTGTTCTTCAATTTTTCTAGTTTTCATAGGAAATCTATACGACACATGCATATATAAAGTGGTGTTGTCACGTTTACGAGTAGTAGCATTGTCCAGAATATCAATCGCAGAGATAGATGATAATAATAATAATAATAATAATGTTTAATGTCAAAATTCTGATCTTTGTCATGGCCTCCAATGGTAACATACATGTTGATAGCCCTTTTAACCAAGAAAAATAAACTAAAAATAAAAATTTAGAGAGAGGGGGCATCGGTTTCAAAAATCATAGTTTTTATTTTATATTATATATACACTTGTTGATTAAAAGCAATTATTGCAACCACTGTGTAATATAATGTGCAGAGTCCCTCGACGATAAGATATATACATACACACATATATATATATATATATATATATTAGAGATAAGGATATTGAACAAATTAGTAACAAAGGTTATCATAACCATGCATATGCCAGGTAGAAACTTGAGCATATACGTACGATGACGTAGATGGTGGAGGCGACGGTGATTGTCCAGAAGCGGCCGGCGTAGGCGTCGGCGATGAAGGCGCCTAGGAGAGGGGTGAGGCTGCCGGTGCCGCCGAAGTTCGTGAGGGTATTAGCGGCTTTTGTGAGGGGCATGTGAAGCTGCGTGGTCAGGTAGCTTATCATGTTGGCGTTGAATCCCACCACGGCCAGCTTGTCGCACACTTCATTTGCTGTCCACCCACAAAACCCTCGAATTAACTCCGTACTCGTAGAACCCAAATAGAGAAGTCAAGGTACCGTCTCATTACTCGTTGAAAGGTTAAAAGCTAGCTAGCTCTTTGAGAAGGACTAGTTTCATCGAACCGGCTAGCTAGCTCGTTCGTCCACTCGCAACCCCGGGCCATGGGTTTTATGAAACAACAACAAGAGGCGCTTCTTGCACCATGCCCGGGCTCACCTCTTCAGTCGCGATGGATTGTGATGTGAACCATAAAAGGAACAACATGTTATGAAGGAGGATGGACTTACAGAAGATGAAGGGCATAGTGAGCATTCCTCCCTTTCTCCTACTGCCATGGCTTCCTAATTTCTCCTCCATGGTCCCCTTTTCCTCCCCCTTTTCTTAGGAGTTTCTGGGTTTTGTCGATGGAGTAGTGAGTTTATGGACCATATGCCTCGTATTTATAAGGGAAATTCCCATACGCCCAGATAAAATATCCGCCGGACGAGCAGTAGCCACGCAGTTGATTGGCTTTATCTTTTGTTCGAACCAGTAAATATGGTTTATAGAAATATAATAAATTATGTATAATTTATTTTGGATGGAGCTCATCCATAATAAAATAAAATAAAATATTTATATCATCTTTTTTTCTTAACTTTTATAATTTAAATTTAAAATCTTATTTAAAAGAAAAAATTAGCAAACAATAAAATTCATGAACTTTAGATTAATTTAGAGTCATACCATGAACTTTCAACTTTTGATAAAATAATTACAAATTTTTATTTTGATAAATCATTTACCACTTGTTCAATATTATGTATAAAATCCTCGTGAACCTCTCAACATCCGCCACCTCTATCTTAAATGATGGACGTGACCCCTCATTCTTCTTCGTGTAATAACTTGTAGAGATCAATGAAGATAAAATCCGGCATTTAAAAATTAGTGCATATAAGGGAAGTAATTAATTGTGAAAATTTAGATAGCAATTGAAGATGTTAACTGAGTTGGCAGATAATAGAATGTGCCCATTATAATGACGTTCAGCTCCAAGGCTTCAACTCTTTTACTACCACATTTGACCCTTCCGCAGCTAGGCTTCAACTCGCCAACACCCACCAGCACTCTTCGTACCGATGATCTTCCACTTAGTTGATCAAAACAGTCACACAGCGTAAGTCTCTGTTGAACAGTTTTTGTCACAAACTCCTTAGATGAAAGTAAGGGTATTTTTGTCTTTCAACCTCTAACCACATGGGCATTTAGGTCATTTTAGCTATTTTAAATAACCATTAAGGCTTTTGTTAAGAATTTGGATAGAACCTTGAACGGTCGTAAATAATTTATTAAAATAATAATTTGTAGTTAAGATGACGCAAAATTCATGATTTTTTTTGTTAATTATCCCTACTTAAAATAATAAATGTGAAATTTGACAAAGAATTCTAATTTAGTTTAAATAAATTAATTTATTACGATGCAAAAATCTATCTAACGAATTTTTTACAACCATATTATTTGAATTTGAAATGTTGGTCAAGAAAATATATGAAAACCATCTAGAGTTGCTTTTTGGCTCTCCACATTCTCAAGAGATTTTGGCGGGTTCTTAGCTGTGTAATTGCATGCTTTTCCCTTTATTGCTATCATAATCATTTGATTTTATATCTATTCAAAATAATATATATACATATATATATGTTTTAGAAAAGTATAATTTTCATCGACGATAAGCTTACTTTAACAAAAAAAATTAATTTATAGAAAAAAGTATCATATATTTTATACATCATAATTTTTAGTCTCATTTTTTTAATAAAAATTGACAATATATTTTACATGTGCCAAGTATCCTTGAATATTTACTCTCACTAACTGGCATCGAGCCATGCATTTTTCTATTAGTCTTAGGATTATCAAGCACTAACCTTGGGCGTCGGCAAGGGTGAGCTTTGATATTGTATAAATTTTTTTGCCGAACTTATAAGAGTAACAATCTTATATCTAATTCTAATAAAAAAGTTTAAGGTTATATAATAATAGTGTCTATTTTATTATATAGTATTATTTTAGTATATTTTTTTGATACAAGATTCTATTTCCTAATCAAAAAATATTTTTTTATTCTAAATGGGAGTGATATGATGAAGTTGGATGTGTAAATTAAGATTTATGTTCAATTATTGTAATCCTTCAATCATTGATACAAAAATGTCGTCCTCGCAGGAGTTCAGTTTTCAAGACATAATTTATTTAATATTTATCCTCTCCTAACCCTCCCTTAGTTTATGTAAAATCTGTCACTGTATATCATTTTCGCTTTAACTAAGCCTAAATGGCTAAGCTCGTCGACACGGGACACAAAATGATCAAGTAGCCGATGTTCGGAAATGAAAAATGAAGCTCTCACCGTGCGGAACGATAGATGTGATCGAGAAGATGCACAAGTGCAGGATGCTCGACTTACGTTGCAATGCAACACGAACTGAACCGCACTTTAATTACTGACAAAATGTCGTCCGATCGTACATGGCATGATTACGGGAGATTCGAGTTCAAATTATGATTATTACATTCTATTAGTACGAATTTGATTCAAATCTTCAGCACCGTGAACTTTCCCATAGTATAAGGCTGCAAGATAACTTTTTGTTTTGTTATTATAAGCTTCTTCTTTTTTTTTTCACTTTGGATATGCAGATTTCCCATTTACACGTGCGTTGAGCGTGTGATCCACCATTACTGGATTGTGCGAGTGCAATCGGGTTCGAGAGTCGGCTCGGCTATCTCCGCGGCTGGACCCAAAGATCCAGCGGTGAATCCGACCAACATGGAAGCGGAAGCGAAAGCAGGAGCCATTTCGTTAGGACCGAAGCTTGCCGAGGATCAGGCACGGGGTAGAATCCAATCGTTGTCGGATGCCGAAGCGGCAATCGATGCGATCATAACCGCCCTCCCAATCTCCCTGGGGAATTCATAACCTCAGTTTGGACATTGGAAATGTCCTTAGTGGTTTCTTGGAATGGATTGGGAGTGTGTGTGTGTGGATTGCTAGGGATTGTAGCCGCTTAGCTCATTGCCTTGCCTAGCCTAGAGTAAATATTGATAATTATAATTCGTCAAGAATGATCTCTAATGCCTAATGATCTTATTTCTTTTTTCTTTTTCTTTTCTTTTTTTTTAGTGTTTGTGGCCACGGGAACTTTCTTCGATTGACGAAAGAGATGACGCAAGCAAGCATATGAGTTATTTTCAGGACCCCAACCCCAAAAAAAGGAGGACAATCAATTTCACGGCTCACATAATAATCGGAAAGCTGGACCGATTCAAAGGATGGTTTGTCTCCTTCTCTATTTATGTGTGTGGGTACGAAATTAATCTTGCACCTCCTCGCTGTCATTATTGAATCTACGAGTATTGTACGTTTCGATTGCTTTAGATGCCACATAACTCTTTCTTTCCGTAACAGAAGAAAACGATCTCTTCTTAGTCCTTCTCATCGCCACTTGGAGCCTAGTCGGAAGGATCATGGCGCGCTGGTCCTCCCCACGTGCCCGGTTGTTTCTAGAGATTGTTACGCGGTCTCTGATTCCTGCTGGGGCACGCGTGTTAATCCGCACGGTGTGATTGATTCGTGAGTGGTTTTGCCATGATCACGATCTTCCTGTCCCAGTCAGTCGGGGGGTCGCTTCAGCCTGACGTGACGATCGAAAAGCAAGTTTGCGGGTGGTGCTTAGGCTGATCTGGTTAGAATTTATCGGCCCGACTGTTTTTCAGTTGCAGTCCACTCGGTCTGTGGCCGAGGAGAAACGACTCGCGTCCCTTGAAAAGACCCTCCAACCTTACCGAGCTACGAATTCGATTGGAAGTAGTGAAGCAGCCCGAAGAGTGAAACCGACAAGGCAATTATTATTGCTCATCTCATTTATGCACCAGGTCGATTTATGCACCAGGTCGCCTCTCATGGTGTCGACAAAGCCTTCCGCACAATTCCGGGTATTCCGAGTTGGAAGGATGCTTCTTCCCCCATTTTGATCCTTCACTCATTTTCCCATCTTCCTTCACTCAGCCTAAAAGTGGTCAGGCTTCCACAAGATGATGATGAAACGACGGCAAGAGAAAATAAACTGGCTCCTCCATTCGCAAATGCAGCATAGATCATAACTAATCCAATCCAAACTTAAGTCAAGTCAATTCACCAAAAGGATTGAACTCAAGCACACCTAAGCTTCTGGACTCAAGCACATCTTCTCGGACGAAGGCTGCGCGTGACGCATATCCAGAAAGGGCCCCCCGGCAATGTCACGCCCATTGAGAGGACTAAAGAAGATACCGGAGCGGGGACCACCGGACAGCCCCGAGAAAGAAGATGGACTCTCCACGGCTCACATGCTTTTCACCACGCGTAGGTGTGCCAGTCCATTCTTGTAATGCTGATGTCTTGTCTACGATGGCCATCGTCCACGTGTTCAGATTCAAAGATTGTCTGAAGCTTTAGTGGACCCCATCCCCATTCACGGATCCAGACGCATGCTTTTGGGACTCTTATCAAAATCGCTGAGCAACCGGTGCAATTCGTCCGCGTGGCGTTACGGCCAGCCAGAATGAGTGTACAGCCATTTTGTCATTCCAGTAAAGCAGCTTCACTTAAAACTACAGGGGAACTTTGATTGTCTACGCAACGGGGCAACTTGTAGCATGAGAATAGAATATCATCCAATAGTGTCTAAATA
Organism: Sonneratia caseolaris; assembly: GCA_900006705.1. NCBI lineage: Eukaryota > Viridiplantae > Streptophyta > Magnoliopsida > Myrtales > Lythraceae > Sonneratia > Sonneratia caseolaris. Next base: position 41,769 of record CXYZ01013362.1, on the reverse strand, counting down.
ATCAGGGTTGTTTGGACACAGAGAAGAACCATAAATGGAGACAAAGGCAAAGGATGCCACTAATGTTTTGGGATCATCTGTGCAACTCTTTAGAGACTCCCCAAGATTATATATATATATATATATATGTATTTCATATAAAGCAGAACAAAGGAACCTTCCAAACTTGAGAATATCCATATTCATATTCATAGGCAGTCGAATGGGTCGACAACGGAAGAGAGGTCACAGTTGCTGAGCCAGGACAGGGCACCCTAAAGAAACTGACCATCCTGCTTTGAATATCACTACTCGAACTCATTCATGTGGTCTAGGAGGTAGTTAGCTGCAAGCTCCTCATTCTTGTTGCATGCAAAGAACACCTCTAGAACAATTGCGCGATCAAAGCCCATTGCCTCAAGCTGTGGAACATGATGCAACGCCAGTCAGGTTAATAAATTGTTCCAGTTCTCAGCTATCTTTCACGAGAAATGCATCTAGATTCTGTCATGCAAGTCCACTTAAAATGCACTAGCCCAAAAAACACGTCATCTCCCAAATTCTTACTATATTCATCTCGCATGCTTTCAAGAAGGAAAATCAAAACCACGTCAAATGTTAAGAACAACCAACCAGTACGCATGAAATCACAAAGATGGCATGAGGATGAATGGACAAGACTTAAAAGTTACAACATGAGATTGACAATGCATTTTAAGGAAACCCAAAAAGAAATTTCACAGTATGCAATGGATCGAAATAGAAGTGGCAAATCTCACTCTCTCGATGGCTTCCCGCTCCTCTGGCGTCACTTGAATGGCCTGCGGCATGGCTCCAGCTAACTGGCTAAGGATGCTCCTGACAGAGTTTCGCGTGTGTAAGTCATATGACAACCCAACTTAAGTCCTCAGACTATTCTATAGCAGAAACAGACAATAATACAAACCCTTCTCCACCCTCCACGGGCTCGTTCAACAGTCGAAGAAAGTCTGCTTGATGTTCTTGAATAAGTCTCATCAGGTGAGGATTTTGCTTCCCAAGCTCTTGTAGCATAGGCTGGATGTAAAGACAAAGAGTTATCAGAAAGCCAATAATCCAAGCAAAATCATATAAAAGGTCATAGAAGTTATAAACCTGCAATATTTGGGGATTTGCCTGCACCATAGCTCGCAAAGCTTGGAACTGAAAGTGGGGGAAAGAAAAAAAGAGATCAAATTATGTATACGCAAGCTGACATAGAGAAGTTTGCAAATGGAAGCAAAAGGGAAGAAAAAGGAAACCTGTTGACTGTTGCGAAGAAAGTCAAGGCCACCAGCACCACCAGCACCTGTTCCCATGTTTGGAAGACCCTGTTTTCACATTTAATTCCATGTTTTAACCATGGCCAAACACCCAAACTAGAAAACTCTGCAAAAGGGTAATACCTGAGGAAAGAGATCGAGGGGATTTGCATTGGGCCCACTTGGAGGGACAGCTGCTTGCTGTGCAGGTTGCGTCGGTTGAACTGTAGGATTAGTAGCGGCTTGCCCAGAGACAGGTACCTGTGCAGCTGGTGGAGCTTCCACTTGATCAGGTATACCCTGATATAGAACAGGTAATACTTCTGATTAAGTAGTTCTATTAAAGTTTTTAGATCCAAAAGGGCAGAAAAATATGATACACTCTCATCAAGCTGATGTACATAATTTGTGAAATAGTAAAAGTACCACACTTCAATAGAGACAAGGCTGATCTTCCAAATAATCCACAGGAGTAACTTCATAAACACCCCCACTAAACCCATATTATATGAGGACTGATATCTCTAATTCAATATTAACCAACTTGAACTGTCTAAGAATTCAAAGTAAATGCTTGTGTAACATTCAAAATCATAAAGTGATTCCCTGAATCAGTAATTTCTTCAAAAACTTCACTATTCTTGAGACAACATGGAATATAGCAACCCATGATCTCATAAATGCCTCTTACTTCTATTATTACTAGATGAGAATGAATGCAACCTCGAATGCATCTAAGAGAAAAAATACCAGCCCCAATAGATAAACGAACAAATAAATAAAAGAATGGATTGCAACAACCACCTTAACAAGTAAATATCATTAGAAAGAAAAAAAAAATGGCAGAAACAAGAGTGACTTTCTTAATCAGGTTGATTTTGACTAGTATATAAAAAAAATTACATAACCTTCAAAAAGATAAAAAGGACAGTCAATAAGAATTTATGCATGCATTGCAGGCAGAACCATCATTTTATGTTAGTAATGCATCAGTAAAACTATTGCACCCACATACCGTGTATAAATATTCAACAGCTCTCTCTGGGTTATTATAGGCAGCACGAAGAGCTCGCACAACAGTATCCCTGTCCCAAGTTCCTCCACCCATATCAAGGATTTGTTGGATTGCCCCCTCAAGATTGCTTCCTGCAACAAGATTAGAAGCAGCTTGGCCATAGACATCTGACCCAGACCTGTCCCAAATAAAACAATAGCAAACTTTCACATGTCAGTACAACTGTAAAAATTAAAATAAATATATACATGTATAAGCACAACCTCCAATGATTCTACATATCTGGAGCAATAGATTTCCATTTCTAAAGTCCAATGAAGCTCCTACAACTAAACCATACACACTTACCCAGCAGTGCCAGAAGCAACAGCAGCAGGAGTGGGGGCTGCTGAAGGTGCAGGAGCGGGTGTTACAGCAGGAGGCCTACAGCAAAGTCAATTACTTCAAGTGTATAGCAAACATTTCCAAAATAAATCAACCATGAAAAATCTTATAAAAACAAAACAGAATGAAGACGCACATTGCAGCAGGCGATGGTGCTGAAGCTGGTACTGGAGCAGGTGGGGCACTTGTTTGTGGTGCCTGCAGTCAAACACGTTTTACAGCATGTTCTGATGACAATAGAAAGTGGCCATATGTATGATACAACACATTTACATCCTTATTGTAAACTTCAAAATCAATATGTAAATCTGTAAGCCAATTCTGTTTGACTATTATAGAAATTCTCCGTGTCTCGCAAGGCAGTTTGCTATTATCACAGTGGTAAAAAGGAATTTAAGTATATCAGTATTAGAATGGCAGCATTATTTGCTATTACCTTAGTTGCTGGAGCTGCAGATGTCGCTGAACCCTCACCAGATGAGCTCTTACTCTAGCAAGATTCAAAAATACTGGTAAAATCAAGATACAAGAAGGTTGAATGTTCTTGCCTCTCAGAGGCCTTATTATATTTTCAGGCAATAAACTTGCGCTCTTCACACTGTTAGGATTTGCACATTATAGAAAACAAAAAAATATGTAAAATTTTCTTCTTGGCCAAACTCAAACTACAAACACACACACATATATATAAACAGGAGGATTTGGATTTCCATTAAATTTCAATAAAATGAAAGAAGAGGGAAAAAAAGCAGCAACTTTACACCTACATGAAATTGATGCAGACAATAATTACAATACTTAAATAAATTATCATTACTAAAGGTGACAATTGATCCAATTCCAAGGGAATGCTACCTCATACATAGCACAAACAGTGTCAAAAGGTAATATTAGTAAATGATTGGAGAAAGATATCTGCTAGCTAAGTTGACCTCCTCTATATGTCCAGTCAAAAACATGCAAATATCCTTCCAGCATTCACACTGATTAATTTCTCATGTTCGAGCAGTGTATCATTAAGTACACAGTATAGAAATGATAGATCATGGTCTTTGTTAATGTATCACTTCTAACAGCAGAGTTAGGATTGACTCACTAGATAGAGTATCCAGGAAAACTATATAAAGAAAAACTTCATATCTTAAGCTTGCTAGTCTACATTCACTTGTGAGAAAAAATGAATCTGCTTGCAAAATATTAGAAACAAACTCTAATCCTCAAAAGATCCTTCATGAGAAGGCTGACAGAATCAAGAAAGATTGGGAATCTACCGATGTTCTCCACATTTTTGTCAGTGGTGGAGAAGGGTAAATTTTATCCTCTCTACTGCAACAAGGTATTCTCATACTACGCATGGGAAAAATACAGAATGTGAGGCACTCGAAATACACCTTCTTCAAGGATAAAAACATACCTGCACCTCAGATCACTAGTTCTAAATGGTATCTTTCATAGCAAGTGGGCAGATAGGACTTTAAGCCCAACAAATTATAATCAATACCAATAGGTAATGGGTTCGTAAAATGCATAGAACAGCGATTGGAAAGGCTGGCTCACCTTTGACAGCATGACTACAATAAAACTATTCTCAGCAACCTTATTTTCCTCCAATGTTGAACCATCTGCAAGGACTTTCCCCTGATGAATAAGCATCTGCTGACCAGCAGGATAAACATCCGCTCCCTGTACAGTCTCTATGTTTTTCTTCACGACAGCAACCTGAATGGAACATTAGCAATAATATAGAATGCTCCAATAGAAAGTGAAATTGGAGGAGATTGACAAATTGAATGCAGAAGCACAATTTCAATAGTCCAAGCCACATGAAGGTCTAACAACAGTCAGATGATTCTCATCAAATGACAGGTCATTCAAGACGCTCCCACTCTTATGAGAGTCAGTTCTTGTCATGGGGCAATGCAAGTGGCTCAGAAAAAAATTCTGGGCATCAACAATCTCATAAAAACCATCAACAGGTTTCGGCCATCAAACAAATAATCAGCTGCATGCTCACAAACTATAATAAACTACCCGAGCCCAATCGGCACATGCAATTCTGCAGTTCATGCGAATCAACTAACTCCTAATTAGCACCTAATTATCCCGCTTGACACATAACTAACCAGTCTGACTCGGCAGAGTAATCTTCCACCGAAACAGCCAGAAAAATTCGTTTTCTCACTCGCCGAAATCAACTGCATAAGCATGAATCAAAACCTCCCATAGAGGCTCGACCCTGCGGAGTGATACAGTAGCAGCACAATAAACCCTAATTGAAGCTCAACAAGTGCAGAAGGCTGCCAAGCTAATCAGGCAGCGCAATTCAAAACCAATCACTCCGCTCAGCACAGTATATCCCGGAATTTCGATGACGGAAGCGGAACAGTGATACAGGGCAGGAAGCCAGACCGTATCTTCAGGTTTCACTTCGATTTCGAAGCTCCCACCCTTCAGAGTCTTCACGAAGACCTTCATGTCTGCCGATCTTCCGACGAATCTCTTCCCGAACAGGCGATCCTCTCCCCTTCTCGCGATCGGTGATGGCCCCGAGAGAGAGAGAACACACAGAACAGTGCTCTCTTTTTTTTTCCTCTCCTGGTTTTTCTTTTTCGCTCTTTTTTTCCCGTAAATATAATTATTAGATATTTCGTATAGGATTAGAAAAGGGCTGGGATTCCAAATGACCACGACGCGCCTCAACGGGGAGAAACGTCCACGTTGGATGTTAGGTGGCCTCGCTACATACGAGCCGTTGGACTCATGCATCAGACGGCATGCTAATAGCGCGTGGCGACACGCTATATGGGAAAGTGATTGGTCTCTTGAGATGAAAGGTAAGCCAAGATTTTATTTTATTTTTTTGTTTTGTGGCAATGCAAGAGCGGCATGGTGATTATCCATCCAGTGTAAATTCCAATATTTTTTGGTACCTTTTTTCCTTCACTGGTAAGTATTTCATATAGATATATTCTCCAAGAGAAATAATTTAATTACGTGTTTATTGATAGATGAAAGGACGATGTTCCTCCCAAAGACTAAAACCACGACATCACCTCGTCTTAGAAAATGCAGGGCAATGACCGACGTGTGCCTTCTGACCCGATTGACACAGCTCTGATTTCCTTCTCCCCAAATCGAGAGGCAACTTGATTGAACGCTCGAACTGGCAGACAGCAACTAGACAGGTGTCCTGGGATCGCTTTAATCCATGTTGTTTACTGATCCAAGCTCCAACCAAGCTTACTATAAGAGATTAAATTGTTTTTTTTTTTTGGGTGGTGGGTGGTGGGTGGGAGGATCATTCTTCTAGTAGAGTTGATTGATAGGGTGGAGTAAGATTTTAGATAGATTGTGCAGATAAGAGGATGCCTCCGTTGAATAATCAGGCGGAAGGTCCCTTGCAACCTCCCTTTCCTCCGGCCCAAACACAGAGTGGACGTCGATGAAGAACCCCAGTCAAATCGCTCCAAACTGGATGTACTAAGATTCTCGACCGGCGGCTCGGTCAGGGAAGAACATTTCCACGTGGAACTAAAAACACCGGGACGTGTCCCATATGCTGGCCACGACCCTGTCTGTGGTGGAGATGGCGAACATCGTTGATGTCGGTGGACTGGCACTACCCTCGACCAGGATGGTCCCAAGCTCACATACGGCGAGCTAAACCATGCTGCCCCACTCGAGCCAATCAATTCCCTTCCGGGGCACCGCTGATCAAGGGGCCTCAACAATCACAAACGAATCCAACAACGTTAGTGGGGATTGACTCGGAATCAAGAAATACCCTGTCCCATTCTTTTTTTCTATGCGCAATTGGGTCCATTATTACTTTTTGTTTATTTATTTTTGTTCTCGTGCTTCCAGTGGACTGACTGGTACCAAGATAAAATGCGGACGGACTTGCGCATGCAATTCTATCAGATCCTACTGAGACCCTCTTTTGTTCCGTCGGAATTTTTTTTTTTTTGTTAATTAACGAATGAAGAATACTGTCGGAGCTCTGAGCCTTCCGAGTCTCCTTGGGATAATATTAAATTTATTATCTATTTAGTTATAAATTGGAGCAGGTCAGATCCGACACACGACTTCAGGAACACCCATTCTTATCATGACTGTATGCCCCCAGAGTTGAATTCAATCACAGGTCGCCTCGATGGCTCGTCTACGTCCCCAATCTAAGGCACAGAATCAGGATTTTCAAGGGGCCCACACCGCCCCCGCACGATCCGTTCCGATCTTACAGTGTCTCCGAAGCTTTAACCAAATTGACTCCGATGGATTTCGCGATTTTGAAATCCCCAGCAGCCACAGAAAAGAATAATATAGAACTGCGGACCGCCGCTGCAACCGCCCGCGGGGTGGTGGGGCGCAGTATCCCATGGCGGGTCACGGGACAAGGAAAGATGGATCCGAACCGCCGACAAAGCTTCCGATTTTCCCTCATCCGAATGAACTATATTTAATTTTTGTTTTTTTGCCAACAGAATTACATTTACTCTCTCTCTCTCTCTCTCTCTGGGATGCAGAGCTGCATTTACGTGCACCGTCTTCAATGTCATCGCGATATCTTCACTCTATCCGAATCCGACGGGCCCTCGAAACAGTAGTTCTGGTCATTCATCCGACTGGATGGAGGACGGGAATGACCGTACAATTTCTACCACTGTATACCCATAATAACATATTTACCGGTAAGATTTTTCACCATTTAATTTATTCCTCTTTTACCGAGTGCATGAACTGCCCTCTCATTCGAATAGAGGAAAACCCATGGAGTGGATTTCTGTCTGAATTTCTTGGAAGACGCCCGAGGCGATGTTTTTAGTCTATTTAATTGAACTTATTGAATAATCAAATGGCTAGTACATACCCCCCTTAATAAATGTACTCGAATAACAAGGTGCGTGGTCTGCCCACGGGTGAAGTTTTTTAATTGTGATTTTCCTCTATTTCACAAATTCAGATTTAAAATTCTATTCTTAAAATAACGACGAATTTATTTTAGATTAATGTGAAGGAAATCGTCACGCCGGGACATCTGCGATGTGCGCGAGTCTTCCATCAAAATTGAAGAAATTATCTTTAGCATGGCATGTTTGATTGGATATTATGATGAGCAAGTCTCCTCTGGGCGAAAGCCATGGGACCTTTGAATAGATATTCCGTGATTTTTTTTTCCACATAAAAGGGAATTTTTTTTAATAATTCTATTAGCTCAATCCAAAAATAAAAAAAACAAGTCATTTATGAAGCGTGACGGAGTAGTTTGACATTTATTATCTCAATGGGAGGATTCGAGTTTGAGTCTTATCTGCGACGGAGAGCTCTTAATACCTTAAATAGTTCGAACTAGAACAATTGAATTAGGTAACTATATAAAATTTAACTAAATACCGAAAGTTTATAAAAAAAATCACTTTTATTAGTGAATTCTTTACTTCCCATTTCCTCGTATAATTCTTTCAATCTTAGATTTTCGTCATTAAAAAAGAATTTTAAATAAATAAATAAATAATGGGGACCAGCCTGGCCCCTTGAAATTGGCAGTGCGGGGGGGTGGTACCACGGCGTGGTCGATGGAAAATGAGCGAAGAGGATGAAGAAAAAATAATGTGGGAGTGGCGGGGCTCCGGAGGGACCAGATTTCAACACACGGCAAAGATTGTATCACAAATATCGGTTTTCATCACATGTGGCTTGTGCGATTACAAAGTTATTTCTTGCGTACCGATTTAATGTCCGACCAATCATCTGTTCCACAAGTGCCGAAATAATCCCATTCCGAACCGTGCATTTTTTTTCCCCCTTTTCGTGGGAATAATAATAGCTCGTGGGGTAGGAAAAAAAATTGTGGTTGGAATTGGTAAAGAAATTGTCTTTTAATTGTTTTTTTGCTTAAATGTGTGAAATTTTAGGATCGAACTCAATTTGGAGCCAATTTCTTGTGCTTGTTGAATTCCTCATCCAACTGCAATTTCATCCAAACATAACAACATCATATTTTAACAAGTAACTCGACACAATTATAATATAATATTTTTTCAGTAATTAAATAGTACTCAACCAAACACCCATATACGATATATATATATATATAATTGGAAAGCATATCAATAACATTAAAGTAATAAAATAAGTGAAATAATAATGTACATTTAGCATTACAAGCAAAAGTAATTAATGGATTAACACAATTATATATATTACAAGCAAAGGACATTGGGAAGACTAAGTATTGATAGGTAATCAATTAATTAATGGTATAAGACTATTCAATCTTTGCCATCCACGTACTAACCATATAATTAAGGTATCAATATAGGTAGGGTACAGAGTCATGGTTGTCCCTCGTGGGAATACATGTAACACTGTAAGTAGATTTTATTATTATTAGTAAAATACCTTATTTTATCCTACTTATAAATTCATATGCGCTTGCACCATTTTTTTTAAAAAAAAACCTCATATTCAACTCTTAAAAATAAAATTAACTTATAATTAAAAAGATAGGCCGACTCAATTGAAGCCTAAATAGGTCGAGGTTCATTGGCCATGGTGCTTGCCTATAATTATGCCAGTCAAGTCGCAAGTTGTCCTGTGTACGTGATGACTACTACTTCTATGGCCCTCTGTCGGGTCTTTATATACGTACCAAAGCCAAGCGTTCACTCGTCTCAGCAATAACCTAAACAATCCTCTTGGCTTTCGTTCAGACTGCCGCGGTAACTCACTCACTGAGCTACTGAGCTCAGAGCACAGTGAGAGGGAGAGCGGAAATGTCTCCTCCTCCTCCATTATCGTCTTCTTTCCTGTGCCTGTCTTCATTCCTTGTTCTTATCCTCTGCTTCGCTGGCGCAAGCTCGGCCGTCCCGGCAAAGATCGGCAAAGGTTACCGGGTGGTCTCCGTCGAGGAGACGGACGGAGGCATTCTGGGCCTCCTCCAGGTTAACGAGAAGACCTCCGTCTACGGCCCCGACATCCCTCTCTTGCAGTTCTTCGTCAAGTAATTAATGATTTATTTAATCTAGATTACCCCATCTGGAAAGCCCAGATGATTTTAAATCCTCGCTGATTTGATTGAAGAATTCTGTTTATCCCTGTTCAGGCATGAGACGGAGAGCCGCTTGAGAGTTCACATCACTGACGCCGAGAAGCAGAGGTGGGAGGTCCCGTACAACCTCCTCCCGAGGGAGCAGCCCCCTCCGCCGCTGAAGAAGGCCGCGCTATGGAGGGCGAGGAAGGACTTGAACCCGAACCCGATAACGGTGTCGGAGTACTCCGGGCCGGAGCTCATCTTCAGCTTCACGGCCGACCCCTTCAGCTTCGCCGTCAGGCGGAAGTCGAACGGCCAGACCCTGTTCAACACGAGCTCCGGCGGATCCGACCCCTACAGCAGCCTCGTGTTCAAGGACCAGTACCTGGAGGTGTCGACGGCGCTGCCGAAGGAGGCGGCGCTGTACGGTCTCGGGGAAAACACGCAGCCGCACGGGATCAAGCTGTTCCCCGGCGATCCCTACACGCTGTACACTACAGACGTCTCCGCCATTAACCTCAACACCGACCTGTACGGGTCCCACCCGGTGTACATGGACCTCCGGAATGTCGACGGCGAGGCCTCCGCTCACGCCGTCCTGCTGCTCAATAGCAACGGCATGGACGTATTCTATAGGGGCACTTCTCTCACGTATAAGGTAAACCTCAAAATTTGATCAAAGAGATTGTGTATTTCAGGCGCATGATTAGTTTTATTTAGTAAACATATACGGTGACCTTAGAAAGGGCATTCATTTTTCATTGCCGACAAAGTGTGAAGAGGCAACGACAATCTTGTCCTATCCGAACATTGAATATTGTACTGGTATCGATTCTTGTGATCACATTGAGCAAAACCATTTAATTGACTTTTGTGTCTCGAGACTGTACGACGATGCCGGTGACTTGAGGTCATTAGTCATGACTGGAGCAAATGTTGATCTTTGAGTAGGTGATCGGGGGCGTAATGGACTTGTACTTCTTTGCGGGGCCAAGCCCACTGGAGGTGGTGGATCAGTACACGCAGCTGATTGGGAGACCGGCTCCCATGCCTTACTGGGCATTCGGTAAGTCTTCTTTTGCCTCCCCCCAGTAAGGAGGAATTCTACTCTGAATTGGCTTAGCTGTTGATTGTTACACATTCTTATGATTGTTGATCATTTTTAAAGAAAGATCAATCGATCATTGGTACAATATACCCGTTTCAATCATTCGCTGTCTTCTAGTCCCTATCTAAGTTTTCGTTTCTGAGCTATGATATCCGTTGGCTTTTTTGTGTTGGACCTTTGGAATGATAGGAATCCTAAGCTATTCTATTTGTGAAGTGCACATGCTTTTTTAACAGTGGGTAGCAATGGAATTCTCCTTAAGAATTACTAGTGTCGAATAATAAGTCGAATGACAACGGCAGAAGCGCAATCTTTTGTTCCCTTTTCTCATACGGTCATTTTGGAAAAAAATTGATGGAAAGAGGTGGGGACTGAATGGGTAGAACGCATCTTTCCATTACTTCAGTTCTTTATCGAGACGACCCCGCTTGCTTGGTGTGGGTCATGATTGTGACATTGAAGGAAGAAAATCGTTTGCTAATGAAGGATTATGCACATGTAGGCGGCTATTCTTATATTATGGGGATCATTAAGATTATCGGATTTGATTGTCATAAAATTTTCTTGATTTTTTAATTGTGAAATTATTGTGTTTCGAAATAATCACCATCTTACGGAGACAGAGAGAGAGAGAGAGTAAAAGTACCACCACCCACCATTAATGGGAATATAGTAATTACAAATGCTGACACAGCTAATCGATGACAAGTATAGGATCCGATGGTGATTCTGGGGTTAGACATATTTTGCTCCTTTTCATTAATGACTGTTGGGTCGGTCCCCAGTTTGTTTACTTGCTGAATTTATTTATATTTTGTCACCATTATCCGTCTCTCTCATCGTGACACTCACAGATCTTTTTCCACAAGTGTTGAGCAAAAAATATGTATATATATATATATATCTTCTTCCACAAATTATTGAAGAAAACCGATCTCTGTTCCCACAGGATAAAAAAAAGATAAGGCCATGCCCGAATTCAAACACATCTTCTAGCTACGTCTGGATATTGCTGCTGTGGTGCTCGTTTTCTTTTTCCAGCCTTTACGATCCAAAAGTTTCATCTTTTTCATTTTCAGTGGATGAATTCCGCGCAAGAAAGAAAGCGACAAGTAGGTCGGTCCAGGAGGCACAGGATCACTTGCCTCGCTTGTCCTTTTTATTTACAGGCTCACCTGTCCTACAAAATGTAGAATTGGAGCACTTGCCCCTCTTATACTAATCACTGGGGTGGCATATCTTTCTTTCTTTCAAATGGATCTTAACTAATTTAATTTTGAACTAGATCGATATGTTGTTCTCTTAATCATAGATTTTTCCTATTCATAGAATTGAAATCCAATGTTTGTTTAAGGGATAGATGCACGAACTATTTCACTGACCTGGTCAAGGGTGGGTGGGTGGGACATTTCTTTACAATGGACCTCTTAGATGCCAGCCCATGCAGATGCCAGTACGGTCACACTAGATGCTGTGCACCTTACTCAATAATTTATGGACGTGGGGTAGTGTGCTTCATATCACTGGTTCTCTTAGGATTCCATATGTTAGCATCCTATGATAGGAAGCTTTTATCAGATAAATGGTTTTCTTTGTCAAGTTGGAAGTCGGGTTTGCGGATTTGGTCCTCTTGGTTACTCACAAGCTCTGGCGGTCTGAATTTGCTACTGTCCAGAAACAGTCTTAGATACATAAGCCTGGTGTGGATAAGCATCTTCTCAACCAAACATGTTAGGTCCCTGTAGATGCTAAGCGAATTTGAGCTAATTGTGCTTTGTCTGCGATCCTTGTAACTCGGTAAACAGAAGAGATTATACTATTTTTCATTAGGTTTGTGTCCCTTTGGTGCTTGTCCACGGAGTATTATGAATGATTACAAAAGCTGATTATATTGACCGATTCTTTTTGTCTCTAATCTCTTTCGATTAAATTGAAGCAGGCTGTTCTCATATGTGAGAGAGTTTAGCTCGAGCTAATAGGCTTTGTGTTTTACTTTTGTTGTGTTGCGATATGTTTGCAGGATTCCACCAGTGCCGCTGGGGATACCACAACCTCTCTGTTGTTGAAGACGTGGTCGAGAACTACGAAAAGGCTCAGATCCCGCTGGATGTCATATGGAATGACGATGACCACATGGATGGCCACAAGGACTTCACTCTCAACCCCACCAACTACCCCCGCCCGAAGCTCCTGGCCTTTCTCGACAAGATTCACAGCCGGGGGATGAAGTATATCGTCATTATCGACCCCGGGATTGGCATCAACTCGACCTATGGTGTGTACCAGCGGGGAATTGCCAACGACGTGTTCATCAAGTATGGTGGAGAGCCCTATGTGGCCCAGGTCTGGCCAGGGGCTGTGAACTTCCCAGACTTCCTCAACCCGAAGACAGTAGAATGGTGGGGTGACGAGATCCGACGGTTCCACATGCTCGTCCCTGTGGACGGCCTATGGATCGATATGAATGAAGCTTCCAATTTCTGTACAGGCAAGTGCACGATCCCGAAGAATAAGCAGTGCCCTAGCGGAACTGGACCGGGGTGGATCTGTTGCTTGGACTGCAAGAATATCACCAAGACGCGCTGGGACGACCCACCCTACAAGATTAACGCATCCGGTATGCAGGTCCCGATCGGGTTCAAGACCATTGCCACGAGCGCTGTGCATTACAATGGTGTCTTGGAGTATGATGCTCACAGTATCTATGGCTTCTCACAGTCCGTCGCAACTCACAAGGCACTTGAAGGGCTCGAAGGGAAGAGGCCATTCATCCTGTCCCGCTCGACCTATGTCGGTTCGGGAAAGTATGCAGCTCACTGGACTGGGGATAACAAGGGCACCTGGGAAGATCTCAAGTACTCAATATCCACCATGCTGAATTTCGGAATCTTCGGTGTGCCGATGGTCGGCTCCGACATATGCGGGTTTTATCCGGCCCCTACGGAGGAGCTATGCAACCGCTGGATCGAAGTTGGTGCGTTCTATCCATTCTCGAGGGACCATGCGAATTACTACTCGCCAAGACAGGAGCTCTATCAGTGGGAGTCGGTTGCTCAGTCCGCCCGAAATGCTCTAGGCATGAGGTACCGGCTCTTGCCCTACCTTTACACGCTGAGCTACGAGGCTCACACTAACGGGGCTCCCATCGCGAGGCCGGTTTTCTTCTCGTTCCCGACTTACACCGAGAGCTACGGTCTGAGCACCCAGTTCTTGCTCGGCAGCAGCGTTATGGTGTCCCCTGTCCTCGAGCAGGGCAAGTCCGAGGTCACGGCACTCTTTCCACCCGGCACTTGGTACAGCCTCTTTGATATGACGCAGACGGTAACGTCGAAATCGGGGAAGTACGTCACCTTGGATGCCCCCTTGCATGTCGTGAATGCTCACGTCTATGAGAACACGATACTGCCAATGCAACAGGGTGGGATGATATCCAAGGAGGCCCGGACGACGCCTTTCAGCCTCGTGGTGACGTTCCCTCCCGGCGCCGGTGGCGCACGGGCCAGAGGGTCACTGTTCCTCGACAACGATGAGCTCCCCGAAATGAAGCTTGGGGGCGGATACTCCTCGTACGTTGAATTCTACGCGACCATCAGCTCAGGGAAAGTGAGAGTGTGGTCGGAAGTGCAGGAGGGCGACTTCGCTCTGAAGAATGGGTGGATCGTAGAGAAGGTGTCGGTGCTCGGACTCGGCGGAAGGAGGGCGGCTGCCCTCGGGATCAACGGCGAGTCGCAGGGCGATGCCTCGAATGTGGAGGTGAGCTTGTCGGGCCACAGGTTCGTGGAGGAGTCGGACGATGTCCAGGATACGAAGACCGTGATGGTGGAGATCAGCGGGCTGAAGCTACCAGTCGGCAAGAACTTCGTGATGACGTGGAGGATGGGGATGTGAGGTTGAGGAAACCACTTGGTTCGGGTCGATCCTGTGGATCCGAATCATTTCTTCTGATCCTATTTCGGGTTGTTGCGATTTTTAATAGTCGGTCCCATTTGTGGAGGACAGGAGGTTGAGCTCGAGAAGATATCATGCTCATCCCTCTTTCCATGAGAGGTTAGTCAAAGCCACGTAGCATGACCCTGAATAAACCTCTGTGCACACAAAGTTATCTTCCCGGTGTCTCAATTTTCACAACGAACTTGCCACGTGACCATCAGCTGATTCGGCTATTCCTTAGGTATTCAACCGATAAATACTGTGAAAGGTGGAATTTACATTTAGGGCCCCTTTCGGCGGATTTATCGGTGCTACTAGCCCGTTCAAAAGCCCAGAAAATATCGTCTACAGCAATTTACCATCGCTGGGTCCAAAGACACGTCATCCTCGCGTGGTGGGCCCCGCCGCATATCTTTTCACCTCATCCCATCGTAGTTTTTAAAATCAAAACCGGTCAATGTATGGGTTCATGGGTTCTTGGGTCGGACCGGAGTTTTAATGGATTGAACCGTATATTTAATAAATAATATTCAAATAAATTGATATAATATTATAATTTAATTATGATTTATAATCAAAATCATTAATATAGTTATAATATTA
>CXYZ01013362.1:0-26277 GCA_900006705.1 Sonneratia caseolaris | reverse complement strand
TTTTTGTGAGAACCGGACCGGGGGAGTGGCCGGTTCCCGGTCGAACCGGCCGACCCGGTCCGGTTTTAAAAACTATGATCCCCATTATTAATCTTCGCGATTCACGGAGGGAGGGGTACAATTGTCAGTCGTATATTACCAGGGTAAGGTTACGGCTCACTCCGCCTGTCGCCTGGCGGAAGCTCGCCGAGCGGTCCTGGACAGCCGTAATCATTTATTTCGAGGGGGCCAACGGGTTCTGGACACTTTTCAACGACGGCCTGATGGCGGGAAGATGGAGGCATTTTGGCGCGAAGGGAGTCGCGTGGGCTCCACGGCGGCGTCTCTGGCGGGAAGAAAACGACCTAGAGCCCACCCACCGAGAGTTGCGAGTTCCGCTTTGCTTCCGTCCGTCGCAAAGTCCACTAGTCAACGTCAGGGTCAATAGAGGAAAAACGAACTTTCAGATTTTTTTTTCTTCTTTTTAATCATATCATAAGAAACAAGGCACAAGGACAGCCATTTAATTAGGAAAAAGTTTTAACGAGGCTATTAACGTTCACATGATTAGAAGAATGACATTTAATCATGTAATGCCACTTTCACCCTCAAGACCATTTTTAAAAGAGAATTTTTCATATTATTTTATTTTTTATCTTATTTTCTTTTAGATTTATAAAGTTCTTTCTATAGTAAAAAAAAGAAGAATAATTATAAGAAGAAGGTGACTTAGATTATAGTTTTAAGTTAATCTAAACACATGTGATTTTTTGATAATCGTCATTTTCGGAGTAGTGTGTACCAAATTCTCGGAAGGCATAGTTTATGTGATGGCCGACATTAACCATGACCATTAAGTTTCTAACATAGTGTGCTGTGTGTACGAGGCACATATTTAAAAGAAAACCATAAAAAAGCAAATAATTTAAATATATATATATGGAGAGATGATAATGGAAATGACATTAATCTGCATAACTGACACATTATTAATGTGTAATTAACATACTATTAATATGTGTAATCGATACATTATGAATACGTGTAACCGATATATTATTAATATGTATAATAGTCCATATAAGTATACAGTAACTCGCTTACAAAAATTAAATGAGAAATAATTTTTTATTTACTAGTTTATATAATTCTTTTAAAAAAAAGTTAAAATGATTCGGTGGTTCAATATAATCGTCACCGTTAGCTTTACCCTTCAAAAGAATTACTATTTATACATATTCTAAATCCTAAAATGAATTATGAAATTTAATATAATAATATTTTTTAACTATTTAAATCACTAGCCATTAAATTCTTTATATACTTTTTTTTTTCCTGTTCTATCATATTTGCTTATTTTGTGACAAGCAAAATGCATAACCAGTCATTATTAGTTCAGTTTCAAACGGATTTTTATTCACTAAAAAAAAATTCAGACATGAGCTAAGTAAAACTAGGATCGTGATGTTGATTGATGGGTCGGTCTTCATGGTGATGATATAAGAACGAATGCGTGCATGCCCAAGGCATGTGAGTGGGCCCCGTGCTTTTGCTGCGATATCATATGGTCATTTATTTATTTATTTAAATATGTAAAATATCTAGCAGACATTAGTACGAATCACACCGTGGCGTGGTCTGTGTGGACCGAGCCGGCTCACTATTGAATTCGCTGCTCCTGTGTCAACCGTCCCCCGATCTTGAGTCAGACACCGTCACGTGATGCGCAGTTTTCCGGTCCGAGGAAAATATATATATATTTTTCATTATATTGGATTAATTAATAAGATAGGGATTTTTGTTGATGTGAGTACGGGATCGAAAAGGATCGGGTCGGGTCGGGTCAGGTCGATTCAACATCAACTCAGTTCATTCGCCGCATCACGACATTGTCAATTTATCCGTTTTTTAAGTTGCAAAAAAAAATAAATAAATAAATAAATCGAAGGTTAGAGGTCTCAACGAGCACCGCTCTCTGCTCTAGACACTCCGTCGTGAGTAATTAAGATAATCACTTATAGGAGCACGTGGCAAAACTAGTTCATCTTTCACGGGCACCTAAAATTTTTTTTTATTAGAAAAAGTACGCCAAAAACAAAATTAAAATTCAGGAGGGTGTCCGAGGGCATCGTTGACTAGGCTCTGTTTGAGCACGTGCAGTCTTTTCGTTTTGACTAGAGCTGTCAATGTGAGTAGTACAGTGAGTTCAGTAGGCTAAAACCGTGCCCCCCCCCGGCGCGTGCCATTTTTAACCGATCTACTACTAGAGTGAATTTCCCTTTATTTGAGTTCTAATGACCAGGTACACCAAAGAGGAATTATACGGTTATCAATTTAGATAATGGTTAAAAAGATGAGAGAAAATGAATTTGAAGGGTTAGGGTCTCTTCACTAATTCCTAATCTATATTGTGATTACGAAACGTCAACTAATAATGTAATAACTGCGTTAAAAAAATTTATTAAACACATAATATTTTATAAGAAAGGGCCACCATTAATTTCTTTCTATAGTTTTAATATATATATATATACACACACGTCCCATCATGTTCGTTTAGCGCAAAATAATGAAACAAACAAGGCCGCGGCGACTATAAAACTTAGAAAATATACGGGCAGACAATAAGATTAATTAATCAATATGATTTAGTAATTTTTTAAAATAAAATTTTGAATTAAAAAAAGGGAGGTGATGAAAAAAATAATACGAGAAACGGATTGATATGATAAATATGTGATTAAAATTTCTCATATTAATGTGTAAAAAATCAAAAATTTTATTGCACCGTGTGCTTGCTTGAAATGAGAATTGATGGTATTCCTCTATCAGAAAGTATGCAAATTTATTCTGAAAAGGGCAAAAAAATATTTTCCATCTATATGAAAAGTTAATTGTATTTGAAAATGGAGTTTTCAATTTTGACATTATACTACACAGTAAATAAATATATTAGATGTGCCATCATGAATTATATTATATTCGAATGACTAAAAAAATAATTATACTACTAATATTTTCGATCGAAAATTAAGATTTTGTGAACTTGATGATGCTGATAACTGTTCGAGCTTTAGCCAAAATGCCTATTTAATGGCGGCTCCGCAGACAGAGACCTTGAAGGATTCTTAGTAGCAGCGGCCACAGACAGAAGTGGAGGAGAGACTGGAAAAGAGACCCAAACGGCCGGAGGTAAAATTCCGAACTTTTTCTTGGTTTTTCCACCCCCATTATTCTTTGACTTCTGCTGGATTGTTGGTAGATTTCAGAGGTCTCTTCAGGGGGTGGCCACCGTCTCATTTCCTAGCTTCTGCCAGTGTCGATAGAACCAGCGTTATACCTCTGTCAGTTTCTACAGAGACCGAATCGTGGCCATAGATTCCTAATCCCCTAACCCTGCTGCTTCTGCTTTATCTGTGGAGTCTCACCTGATCGCTTGACTATTTGATCCCTCTCCTCCGTCTCTCTCTCTCTCTCTCTCTGTGGCTCACTCTGCTGAGTGCTGCTTTGTGTCGATTAGGAAGGACTCTCTTTTGAAAGAGGAGGCGAGGGCGACAGCTGAGGAAGCAGCAGCGTTATATGTTGGCTGGGTTCGTGTCGGCAGTTACTGTATCGACCCTGTTGCTGCTCTGTGCCTATTGCTTGATGCTCCTCTGCTTCTACTTGCAGAGCTTTAACGTGGTGTCGCCATCCGCTTCGATGCGTTTGAGGCCCAGGAGGTTTGTGGTTTCTGCTCTATTTCTCTGTCCTGTTTTAGTTTCCCTCACGGCTCTTGATTCATTGTTTTTCTTCATGGTCTAGGTTTTGTTTATTTTAGTCAGAATTTGAGATGGGTTTTCCGATTCTTGCCTCGCAGGACTTGCTCTCGTGTGAATTGTTTTGGTGGTTTCCACATAAAACGATTCTTCTACCTCTTCTTGTTCCTGAGAGGGGGTCTCTCCTGATGCTGCTGCGCCTGATCTAGATCTGCCGTTTGTTCCGCTTAAACTCTCTCGAGTGTATTGAGGGGTTTTGTACTTTTTGAGAATTTTTTAACCGTGGCTATGGCTGGGGTTGCCAAGTCTCTGGGTGTTACCTTAGACCCTGACAATCTTCGTAAGAAACCAAAAAGGACAGCTAGTGTGGCCCAACACCCGAAATTGGTGAGGAGGATCCGTGTCTTCTGTCGGGATCCGGATGCCACGGACTCAGACTTGAGCGAGGATGAATGTGAGGGGACATACAAGAAAAGAGAGAAGCTCTTTGTTCGGGTCATGGACATGCCGATCTCCACTTCTCTTGTCTACACCAATGCCCTCGAGACTGAGAGCTCCTCTCAGGACAGCAGCAACAACATCGAGAATCCCAAGAGGGTCCGGGTCTTGAAGAGGAGGCCATCAAATTCGCCTTACAGAGGTGTGAGGCAGAGGAAATGGGGCAAGTGGGCAGCTGAGATTAGGGATCCATTCCAACGGGGTACCCGAATTTGGCTGGGGACTTATAATACCCCCGAGGAAGCTGCCAAGGCCTATGAAGCCAAGCGGCTTGAGTTTGAGCGACAGGCTGCCGCTGCAGCTTCCCCTGAGAAGAGCCGGAGTAACCCCCAGCCAGAGTCTTCTTCCTCCGCTACTGGTGCTACCAAGCATGCTGCTGCCCCAGACGACACTGTAAGTGTGGTTTCCCATACCTACCCAGACACTGTCCTCAAATTAGACGCCTCTGCATCAGATGAAAACTCCAGCGGAGGCTGTGATTCTATTGAAGGAATGTTCACTACTATGGACAGTGACGATCCTGCAGAACAAATCCCAGGCTTCAAAGAGGAGCCCTTTAAGATGCCTGAGATGGAGCTGCCCAACATCGACATTGGGAACGAGCTCAATGCTCTCTTTGCGGGTGACTTCGGTGACCTGATGAATGACTTCTGCAGCATCAAAGACGTACATTTTTGTGGCATTGATGAGGACGCAGCTGGAGAGCTCCCGGACTTTGATTTTGAGCTCGAGAATGACGAGTTCGGTCGGTGGATTGAAGGGTCACCCCTCAATATTACTTGCTCATAAGTTTTGCAGCTTAGGAATGAGTTTATGATGCATAATTTTATCAGGTGTGTACCATTCTCGGGGACTCAAAAGCTGAGTTCTGGGGGATTGAGCGGATTTGCCGAGATAAATAAAGAGAGAGAGCCCTTTGGGTTTTGTGGTGCTGATAGAGCCTTTCAAAGGGATCCGTGCTGAGCGCTGCACCGTGATGCCTGACTCAAAATGTGATACAAGTTTTAGGACAAATAACTCTTGATCTCTTGCATCAAAGTGTACGCATTATTCAGTCAAAAGACATCTTATCATTTGTTGTGTGTTAATCAAGTTGTCGAATGTTCTTGTGCTATGAGTGGAAGTATGGGGATGGCCAAAGCCAACAGGGTGGAATCTCAGGCTCTGCTTTCCTATCTTTGTGGGTTGTTGGGGGCTGAAAACAACGTTTTCCTAATCTTCGTGACTCGTTGATCCTGAGAGTGAAGTGAGCAGTCAGTCAAGTATGGGCTCGAATTACCAGCCTCAGCGCAATATAAGAGCAGTTCCCCAGGAAGCCTCTGCAGTTCAGCAACTATTCTAATCTGCATCTCTCTACTCGCTGGGAGCTCTTATTGAGCCAGATTAGAGAGTCTCTGTTATCAGAACAAGAGGACGTGATGGTCAGTACAGGCCGAGAGGCCCGAACCCGAATTTTCCTTTTTCTTTTGGAATGCTTGTGGGTTCTTTTTCTTTTCTTTCCTTTTTTTTTTTAATTTAATACATTTGGACAAGCAAAGCACATCTGCAAACAATACTAGAGACATCTGAGAAAAGATTGTATCTCTTCTTCTATTACTTTTTGTGCCTGAGCTGTTCTCAAATCTCGCGTTTTTCCGATTCGGGTCCGAATTTCTTGGGTGCTTCTTTTTTCTTCTTCTTATGCATAAGAAACTAACCAAAATTTATATCTGACCCTAAAATTCAGCCTCCTCGAGTCGAGTTGATTTTTCAGTTCATCGGTTTTTGTTTTTTATCTAAGTATGCACCCAAAGCCTTGCTCCAAATTAGTTCTGCTCGGTACTAGTGAGTGCAGTAATAGTACTGACCATTACAAGTCACTAGAGATGGTTCGACTAAGATGTGGAAAGGAGGAATTCGTGATTACCTTTCTTTAAATGGCTGACCATGTTGGAATCCAGATAAGTAGTCTTCATGGGAGTCGATCTGACGGAAAACTTGATATAGGGGAGGGGTATTGCCCTGTGGCTTGTGGGTTGGGGGAACTCGTCACCACCAGCATATCTGACGTGCAAATTGCCCGTGGACCTCCTATTCCAATTATCTCCCCCTTTCTAATGTGGCACAGCGCTTATTCCTATGATTGAGGCGTCTAACGTGACATTCAATTAGCGTTATCCATACTTCCCACTTAAATTCCAATGTTTCGGCTTGACGTTTTAACATGTGGACCAGCGCATGCCAAATTCTCAGCATCATTCCTATTGAGCACCGGTCTTCCTTCTGGAATCAAAGAGACTCTAATGCTGCTTTGCTTGACTGCGGACAACACAAAGGGCATTAGCGAAGAATCAGTAGTAATGTTCTCCTAAACAAATAGAGAATACTGTTCCGTTACACGCCAGAGGACTGAGCAAGAATTCTCTTTACCATCCACATATCATTAGGTATTTGATGTTACAGTTGAAGACCAATCATGGTTGGCTCCGCCGAGAAGGACACCGACTTATTTGTCATTTGCCGTACTAACCCTTTCAAGAAAGGAATTATTAAGCTACGTTTAAGCTTTTGACTTACATGGAGTCTCAGAACCTGTGAGAACTTGGAATTCAACTTCTCTGTAGAGTGGTATCCATGGCCTGTAAAACTATCTGATCTGTTACGCAGAATCTGCAATGTGGGCTCGATGTTTGTTGACAAGTAACTTGATCAGGGGATCCTCCACGTCACTCCTAGCATCAGCCTTGTCTCGGCGGACTGGGACTTTCTCGTTGCTCATAACGACTATGACCTCCTCCTTACGGGTCAAGAGCTCATTCGCAACAACAGCATGCATCCTGTACCTGCGGAGGGCCATATCGGCCTTCTCCAGAAGGATTTTCGTGTCTGTCTCAAGCTGTTTACCCATGAAAAATAACAGAAAGACGTTAGTTTATACCAATGAAGTCGTCCCGTGGAACAATGACAGTGCACATGTCCCTTCCATGTTTTCAGTGCCAGTCCTGAAATACATTTTTCCCAATATGCTTTTTCAGATAATCAATCTCGAGAATAACTAAGATCCAAATAATTTGCACTACTTAAAGGAGCATACAATTAGCAAATGTAATGGATTGTTTAATGAGGGGATTTGTATAGTTGGTCATGAAACAATGGCCTGTTCATCAAGGAAATATAATCTTGCAACATCATAATATGCAGGATACTCCAAATCATTCTCACGGCATTTCATTGCAGCAAGCAGTAGAAAAGAGGTCCAGTCATTTCAAAGGAACCATCAAAACATATACTCATGCTCTTCAGAAGCAAGATCAAATTTCATGAGAAATTCTCAGAAGCAACTCAGCTATAGTAACTTCCAATTGTTTGAAGCAATGATGCAAGACTAAGAAGACTGGCCAACCTTAAATGAGACACAGAAGGCTGAGGGTGCCCACTCCTTCCTCAAGACAGCAAGCATCTTTGGCACCTGAACTAGTCGCATGTCAAGAGGACCTGATCCTGACTGAATCTTGTGCTCTGCCTGCCCAATTACATTTCCTTCAAGAATATATTGAACAGAATACCCCATCCCATTTTTTTACTGGCAATATTTATTGGTCAAGCAATAAGTAGGAACTGAAGTGATGCAGTTTCCATAAAAAAAAATTAAATTATACCAGAAATTGGATTTCTGTACGTCTTTTGTACAAAATTGAACAAGAATAAGTTTCCTCCAGCAAGTGTTTTTGAAGTAGAGCACTTGACACGATAGGTTATAGAAGAAAGAAAACGAGACTGTTACACCAGAAAAATCTTGTATCCGTTTCCTTGCATGAAAGATGCACTTGATATCCTCCTTTCGCATTATTCTAAAACTGGACCATGGATCAAACTACTGTACCAGTTCAACAGGAAAAAGGACCTCTCAATCTGGCTTTGCTAAAACAGGTTGACCCTAAATGATTTATCTGACAATTTTCTCAGTCAACCTGGCAGTACTTGCCTTGGATCAACCAGCTAAAGTTATATTTCTATGTGATTCTTTTATCTGGTTGAACCTGTTCAACTCTTGTTAAATAGATAGCATAAACATACAATTCAGTGAGTTCAATGTTCGAACTAGTTGTGAAGAATTTTCATTTTTCAATTTTTTAAGGAAAATCGAGAGAGGAGTCTTTTTGAGGCAATCATCTTTCAGTAAATGCTCCACAGGCAAATAGAAGCAGGCTACCAGCAACATACAAAAGTATTCATGTTCCCTTGGAGCAAATTTCAACCAAAATGCAGCCAGACCTGTTATCACCATTTTTGAGCAGCGTACAGATAAAGGCACCAAAAGTTTTTAGGACATTTAAATCCATTACCATGCTGTTCCAAGGAACATAGAAATCAGAGACTGCAGCTGCAAGGTAAAACATCATATGCTGCCCAAGACTCCCAACAGATGCTGCAATCAACTGTAACATCTGTTCATGATACAGATAAAGAATCTATTAAATCAGGATGGAGTTTTCCCACCATTCCAGAACAGCACCAGGTAAAATTCATAAACTATATAACATAAGATTAGAGTACAGCAGCAATAAGTTACCAAGTATTGTGCAAATCCAAGAGGTTAGCAGAAGGCATTTGATAAAGAAACAATTGAAATTTTCTTTCAGATTTTTAGGTGCAACCACAAAATTATGAATATTGTATATTTGGTTCAATATTTGATCATAGTAGAATACTTCATAATCATTTAAGTAGCATGAGTTTGTATCCTTGAAACTGCGAGTCTCTTGTGCTCATGAAGGAGCTGGTCTAGGATATGGACAGATATGGTGAATAATTACAATTCTCTATTCTGTATCTTCTCTCTCCTCGTTCTCTCACCAGTTCCTCTTTATGAGTCATAATTCATATAAGTTTTCCTCTGTTCACATATGATGGCGACAGATTTGCCTCTTTACAGTTGGTAGATGGCCAACAAAAGAGCTGAAAGATTCTCCATTTTGCGAAAGGAATTCTTCCGTAAACAAAGTTGAAGCCAATGGAAGCTAACCTGAAGATACTCAAATATTGTAGTGAAAGGAAGCTTGAGCAATAATCCTTTCTCAACTGCCTACAACAAAGTATAAACCTAGTTTATTGAATAACAATGTCATAATGCACCAAATATTTGATTCAATAATATAAATCAAAGACTAAATAAGAAAAATATGAAACAAAACAAATTCAAGACTGAAAATACAGAGCATAGTAACAGTTCATACTACACGATGCTCGCTGATGGCCTTCTTCACTGCTTCAGAATGTGGCTCGCGCACTGGAATATGAGACAGTTTCCAGTTAAGATTATGGATGTTGTATGCATATGACTTCTGACAATCTACTATCTGTTATCATGTGAGGCTCTATTACTTTTGCCCCTGCATAGAACCTAAACTGTCATTTTTTAATGATGACAGCGGCTCACTTATTGCTAAAACTTCAATGCAAATAAGTCACTAGGAAAGACGTACAGTTGGATCACTTCTTTTCCACTAAAATTGTGTCTTTTCTTGACAGATGGTAGGTTATGCTCACAATTGCATGTAAGACTTCAAAAGAATAGGTCAAACCTCGAATTTGAGAATCATCGGTGAACTCAAAACATTCAAGAAACGGGTCATCTGGAAGAGATCTACAATAAGGCTGACAGGTTCCCCTGTTGAAGAGCACTCAACAATCACTGTATTAGAGCACAGAAAAACTGCTGCATTTTGTTACGGTTAAATATGAAAGTTTATACACTAGATCACTCTGGTTGGTTGGATTGGTGCAACTGTGAACCCAAGCCTGATAAATTATGTTCTTGGGAAAACCAGATTTGTATAAGAACCTAGAACAAGTCAGTATTTTATTAGAATGGTAGTTAGAAATCTCTAACATGAAAGCCCCACTTGTACTCCTATATATACCAAAAATTTACAGCTCTAATTCCTATACGAGTAAAGGGGATTCAACTCCCTCATAAGTCCAAATAATAGAAAAAAATAAAAAGACAAATCATGCTGACCAAAAAATAATCCAACAGTACTTGCTGTCACACTACTGAAACCCAGTAACATAAAGCAATAAAAAAACGAAATGGTTAACAGATTTGCCATCCAATTTGCAAGAGAGACATTGGTTGATTAGAATCTTATCCTAATGCTTAAGGTTATCAATCATTAAGTTACGATACCAAGCTGCCTCCCAGGAAAAATGGCAAACCTTTGCCAAACCCTTGCTTGCCAAACCATCGTCCATACAGTAGAATGTGAAGACACCTCTCAGTTCAAATTGAGTAAACAGTAATAGCAGTTTTTTTACTGAGAAATCACCAGAATGTGCAACTCCCAAAGCAATCCTATTAGGTCTTTTCAGGAGTAGGCTAGCCATCTAAGCGAACCAGGGAAACCTTGCTCTTAACTGATTCTGTTTTTCTTTAAAGAAAAGTATTTAAAGCATATTTCATTTCTACGAAGACTGACATAGCCAACCTCAATTTAATCCCTAAACCCACAGCTTGACCTGTACATCATGGTTCAGATAGCTAGCACAAAATTCTCTCCGTAGAGAAAAGGGGTGCATCTGATGCAATGTTATCTACCATCATTAGAACCAAAGAGGTCTCACATTCGGCTCTCACCATTAGAACTTCATGCAACTACTACTTCTCCCATCCCCTTAGACCCATGGGCCTCCTTGTAGTCAGTGAAAATATCTCTAAAATTATGAAGATGTCTATAACATGAAGTGGGAAACACTCCATAAGGAGCCATACCGTCTATGAAGAAAGATCACGGCGTAACCAGCTTTTATAAAATACCTGCAATATAGTGAGAAAGCCATTTTCTGAAAAACATGATCTTCTGCTCCAAAAAAAGCACATATTATCAATACAATGGGGAGATATATAGAGTAATACTCAGTCGATGCAGCTCCTCTATGCCCTGAACTGAAGTTGTCAATATAGCGGACACAACGTTGCTCAAGAGGCACTGTAGTCCCACCTGATGTCACACAAACAACCCTAGTAGCTCCCCCATTTTCTGCATTTTTTTTAAAAGAGCTTAATCTTTAGCATGAATACAACAGCTAAATTTATAAAATTAATGGTAAAATAGCTAGCAAATGAAAGCTGCTAGAAATACTTTATCAATGTATATGAAGCTTATATCATCTTTGTTACTAAGAATCATCAGCTAGTGAGGAAAAAACATGATTGGCCGATTCCTTTGCAATAAAATTAACTATCTATCTTCAGATCTAGAACTATATTCTTATCTAGGAAAAGCAAAAATAAGAGTTCTATTTAGGGTACAGCCTCCATTTCATAAGCAACACATTTCTCCCATTATTAATTAAAAAACCACCATATATCTACACATCAGATCCAGCCAATAGAACATTTACTTGAGCACAGCAACTATTTTCACAATTAAATCTAAATGTCATAACATTCCCCCTCAATCATTTGGTCTGCGTCATTTCTCATAGCAGAAGCTGAAATTTGTGAATACCTTCAGCTAATAAGCTACACGTGCAAAATTACGCTCATCAACTACTGGCAGTCGCCTTTTCACTTGCCCCGAAACCCATTGGTTATGATATTGAGCCTAAAAATAACTATTGGTTTTTTTAATCATTTTAAGAAATGCATTTAACAAATTTAAAACATGGAATAAATAGATAGATATAACAAAAGGTCACCTAAATGTGTTGAATACCGCTCAATAAAGTCCTTCAACTTCTTACAGATTTCAGATAAGTTTCTCAGGGGAGGAGCTGAGTCAAAAAAGGACTGGATTTCTTCATTCAAGGCAGAGTCTTCCAGATCTTTCTGTCCATCTTTTGAAGCCATTGAATTTAAACTCCTAAAGACAGATGAAATCTTCTCATTAATCATCTCCAACTCACAGGAAATACATAAGGTCTGGACAAATTCAACAAACAAGTCATCCATAAATTGCAAAACATATGGTGCCACGTCCTGTTATGGCAAAGGATGCAATGCTGTAGATCCAATTGCGGCTTTAACACTTTCTTGGACCGTAAAACTCAGTATTGATGGTAAATGATACCAGCACATAACATGCCTCTTAATGCAATCCCATTTCTACCAGAGGACTTTAAGGCGGATAATTTGAGCTAATATGCACCTGAAATGGGAAAATCTAACTCATCTTAAATACTAAACGGATAATTGAGTAGTTTATTTTAGAGAAAAGATGGAAGAGAGAATAGTGGAGCAAAAATCAAGTGAATGGAGCGGGTCATGACTTTGGTAGGTCATTGAGATAGCTCGAAGGCAGCTGCAACTCAGTGCTGCAGCTGCTGCTGCTGCAATGGTGGTTTGGCTAGAGGCAAAGTGACGCCATCGATGCTCTTAGAGTATTTAAGTTTGGTATGAAATTCGCTATGAAAAGAGATCGAGCAATGAGCGATGAAACGTCGACCTCTAGAGAACAAACGATGTCAATCACAGGATCCTACCAGCACTTGGAGAAGAATGGTAGCTTCTTATTCTTGCCCAAGCACCCAAGCTATCTACCATGACTACGGATAATTTATCTGCTCTACTGTTGCAACAGGAAGCTAGCCGCAACTTTCGTACCGCAAGGGACCTACCTGAGTCGTTCACAGGACTACTGGGCTCGAACCCGCCGTCAGTTCACGTGCCAACAGCCAGAGGCTCCGGAGGCAGTGGTGGCGTTGCCCTTGGTGCAGGAAATCGTGGGCGCAGCGCTCGAAGAAGCCGGAGCGAAAGGATCGGGTCGGGTTATGCAGATGGCTTCGGAGGATCTACATCTTGGGCTCACTCCAACTATTCAGCCCAAGTTGAAGCATGATATTGGGCTCCCCAGGCTAATACTCAGGCATGGCAATTCGAGATGGCCCGGTAGGACGGCCCGAAAATACCATAACCCGAATTGCCTAGACACATGGAAGGTTAGTTCGAACCTTCAGCCCGCCTGGCCTAGTCTAATACAAGTCTCTTTATTATTTTATAAAATTAAATGATTTTTCTCAAGTAGTATAAATCGGATGATTGACCTAATTTTTTTATGATAACTTATAAACATTGAAATAAAATTTCAAGTATGATTATTTGTAACATAATTGTCGGATGGGTAGTATTATTTCCATAAGTCATTGATTTCCACAAGTAACAAACGTAGTATTATTTGTCTGATTGGTATAAATTTCACAGAATAAAATAATATTTGATGAGGGAAAAATGTTGGGTCAGTACCCCTCCTACTACCAATCGATCAATTGGTCTTTGGTATAAATATCCGATCAATTTGGAGCTCCTGAATGTCCGGGATCGGCAGAAAAATCTTGGTCTAAATGAAATAATTCCTTGAATTTTGCCCCCCCAAAAAAAGAAGAAATACCCATTCAATGAACAAGAGCGGCAGAGAAATAAACAAAATCACGGAGTTCCAACCTTCTCGCCGTAGAGGGAGTTGGCGAAGAAGCGGGCGACGGCCTTGGCGCGGTGGTCCCATCTGTGCTCGGCTTTGGTGGGGCGCTCGGCATGAGGAGGAGAGAGCTCCCCCGATGAGCGCCAGGGGCAGGGAGCCGGCCTTGATCACTACTGACCACTCCTCGAGTTGCTCTGCTCTCCAGTAACTCGACGCTTCATCAGCCATGCAGCATTCATTAAGCCGCAGCGCTGCGAACCTGCGACAGCCAGCACGGTCAAAGTGAAGAATGAGACCCTAGGCAGAAGGAAATTGAGGACCGTTGGATATCCTCTGCATTAAGATGTTAAGATCTGCGCCGCTGATTTCCCCATCTCCTCTTTATTATATTATATTATACGACATTAAAAAAAAAAATCGTCCTTCGGGCCCGAAAAATTTCGCCTGACACAGAACATTCGGCCCGAAACCCCCGCCCAATAACGATTTTCCGTGGCTGGCCCGGGCTGGGCTATCAACCCGGACCTTTTGCTAGGTCTACCTCATACAAAAATGATCCCTAACATTCGGCTCGAAGGTTTTTCAGTGTGTATGGATCCAAAGTCCTATAGATCATAATTTTTAAAATCGGATTGGGCTAAGAACGGGTAGGTACAGATTTATGAATCGAACCGGAGGTTCAATGGATTTAACTGTATGTTTAATAAATAATATTACTAATAAATTTATATAATATCTTAATTTAAAAATGATTTATAATAAAAATCATTAATATAACCGTTACATTAAACGAAAGTTTAATATAAAATATAAATATAAGTTTAGTAAAATAAAATATGCACATTATAATATATTTTTGTTTTTATTTTTAATTTTAAGTCAGCCGATTTTTTTACGGGTTCAATTAGGTTTACCGGTCAGATTAGGAACCGGCAAGTTCAATCGGAATTTTTTTCTTTAAATGTACAATTGGATTTTTTATAGGAACTGGACCGGGTAAGTGGTTAGTTCCTGGTTGAATCGGTTGAACCTGCCGGTCTAGTCCGATTTTTAAAACTATGCTATAGATTAACAAATCGTATCGACATTTCGGATATCTCATAAGAATTGAGCGGTTGACTTGTTGACCAACCCATGAGAAGGATCACTGGGGATCATATTCTTGATGGTTGTCGAGTAAACATTATGAAATTTAAGACTTGTTATGCTAAATGCGATAATATCGATGAGCTCCCACCTCAGACACGTATTCGACAACTCTTGAGAGTCTGTCTCGAATATCCTAGAAGTCGTTGCAATAAATTACTTAAAGAGTAGAGTCGCACTCCCAAGTCTACTCTAGCGCCTCATCAGTGCGCCACGCAAAATTTTGTAGCGCTTATCCTAAAGGTAGAACGTGAATTTCGAGTTATAATGACTAGAGCGCGAGCTGAAGTGAAACTGCTTGCACGGGAAAGGAAAAGCTTGGTTTTATTGATGGCTGGAAATAGTTAAGCCGTTGGGGTCATTCGGGTTGAAATTGTAGCTCACTTGTGTCCAGCGGTGCCCCTGTGGATTGCCACAACGAGGGTTAATGTGATGCTGACCAAGAAGCTTGGATTGGAAGGCCGAAGCGTCGGTAAAAGGACCATCAGTGGACAGCGGCGTCCGGTTGAAATTAATTGCATCAAATTAATAGGACCGATAATTAAGATCGAAGCTGACCTTGCATACGAACTCTTCAGACTTAATATATGCGTACATATATATATGTATGTGTGTGTATCTTCTTAAAAAAATTTACCTCCAATGATTTCTTCATTACGATAATCAAAAGAACTTTGACTAAGATACGATATTTACCTAGAGATAAAACTAAGTTGGTTAATATAATTTAATTTTTTTAATAAAATTTTAAATTTAAATATTNATCCTTAGATACAGATGATTCGGACCAGAGGAAAAAAAAGCTAAACTCCAACATAGACTATTTTTTTTTTCATTTGCAGCGTTGAAACTAAGAACTTGCTTATGTAAGAGAAATGAGAGACCATTTTTAAATGGCATGTGTGTCGATATTTTATGTGTGTTAAATGCATATGTTATTTCGAATTTATTTAGGCGTCGTCAAAATCTTCGGTACGTTCTTATTAGGTAGAGCTGGCCGGATTCGTCGCCTTCCCAGGTTTAAAGTCTTAATTATTGTATCTTAATTAGACTAATCCAATTTTACTAAATATTTTTGTTGAGCACATTATTGTTATGAGGACTATTTTCAGCTTAAATATGATCAGTGTGCTTTGCTGTATATATATACATACATATATATATTAAATCAGTTTTTAGGTGTAATTCTGGTGAATGTAGCTGTCGCTAATAATTGTACGTACGCCCCAATCTAATCTTCCCATTAGTTAATTAATTTATTCGAGTGATTTCGTGTAAGATTGTCGAAAGCCAACAAAACATTAATTGACAGTGAACGAACACATACATACATATGATGGCGATCTAATCATCCTTGACAATATGTTGAGACCTCGAGAACATACATCATGCGAACTGAGCAAGACAATATCCAGCAATGGCCACATTGGCACAGTATCGCTTATGATCCACCCTCTCCAACAAATATTTTAACGTAAGCGTTTGAATGAATTCAAATATGCCACTTAACCTCATTTCATATGTAATAAATATACGAGATTATGAATTTAAAATGAAATATGATAATAAAAAAATAAAAATAAGAAAAAGAGAATTAAATTTATAAAATATTAATTATTATATTAAAAATAATATTATTACATAAAATATCTTTTTTATTTAACAAATTTATGAGCATAGCATATAGGTGATGAAAAGTATGCTTTTTGTGTACACATCTACTTGTTGATTTAAGTATTTATTGATGCATGGATAATGTTTGTTTGGGTACAACCGAAGTTGGAATGTGAGGTTAGGGGTTAGATAAGGATCCTGTTAGTTCCTAGAAGTCCCAACTATTCCAACTGCCTTTAATAGAAGATGGGGTTCGATCATGAACACAATGAATAGCCAGTTTCAGTTTGCACGTGAATTAAAGAAAGAAACCTTCAATGTTGCCGCGTCCGTTCAACTGAGTAGTGCAGGGGGACAGCCAACGACGTACCTTCTTGCGGTCAAAGGGGTGGCAAAAGTCAAAGAAAGTGTATCCACCTTAGATTTCTTGTCTTTTGAAAAAAAAATAATTTAATGTAAAAAATTCTGGTTTAAATTCTTGTTAATAATAAAACTGACCACATGTACTCATCTTGTAACATAAAATGTAAAAAGGGAAGAAATCAATAGGAGATCCCGAGTAGAAGTATGTGGTGGGTAAAATGTTGCCAATATATTATAATATCATATTAAATGACAGATTTCATGTTGGAAAATTTATTAGAATTTCGACTATAAATATATATATATATAACGTATTTGTTGCGTCACTATAAGACCCACCGGGCAAAAAATGTTGCTCCGCGTCAAATGTTTTTTTGCTTTCGATTAAGTATAACAATTCCCAACATAAAAGAAAGTAGGAAAAAAATTTGGAAAAACATCACGAAAATTGAGAGAAAGATCGTTATGGGTCACCTCTTCCATGAAAAAAAGATGGCTGTACAATGATTAAGCTTCATCTAACTACGCAGCTCTGTGTTTCCCTTCACTGTCCTCTCTTTGCATATGCAACTAACTTTACCTTATGAATTTGCAGGTAAATGGCGATGGAGAAGCACCCATAGAATCGTCTGTTTCATCCTCTTGCGACTAAGGCAAATCTGTGTTGATTTTAAATTTAGAAGTAGGCATGGGAAGATGAAGACGGTGGGATAATAGTTCTTCACAATAATACAATTGGGTGATTAGTAATACGAAAATTTCTACTAAATCTTATAATATATATTTTTATTTGAATGAGAAAATTTATTTTATAGTATGAATAAATTTAAGGTTTTTATTATATTTGAATATATGTGNAAAATATAAATAAATAATTTTATTCAAGAGGAGGGAGCAACAGTCCGATGGGAAACTTCATTAAATCCTCTCATCTGCCTCCCATTCACTGTCTCCACCCTAACAGTAGTCGGCCTTGGCCTTCTCTTCCCACCCCTTTAAATTGCCCCCACCTCCCTCCCCCTCCTTCATTGTAATTAAACCCGATCTCCCTCTGCTCTCTGCACAGGATACAGCACGAAACAGCCCACCTCACGCATTTTGAGCTCAAGGAGAAAAAAAAACACTCGCCGTAATTCCCAGGAAGATGCCTCCGATATTGCCGGACTTCTCAAGCTCCGTCAAGCTCAAGTACGTGAAGCTCGGGTACCAGTACCTGGTGAACCACATTATCACTCTCACCCTCATCCCCGTCATGCTCGGGATCCTCGTCGAGGTCCTCCGCCTCGGCCCCGGCGAGTTGCTCGGCCTCTGGCGGTCTCTCCACTTCGACCTGGTCCAGGTCCTATGCTCGGCCTTCCTTGTCACCTTCATCGCCACCGTCTACTTCATGTCCAAGCCCCGGACCATCTTCCTCGTCGACTACGCTTGCTACAAGCCCCCCGTCACGTGCCGGGTCCCGTACTCGACCTTCATGGAGCACTCCAGGCTCATACTCAAGGATAACCCCAAGAGTGTCGAGTTCCAGATGCGGATCCTGGAGCGGTCGGGTCTCGGGGAGGAGACTTGCTTGCCCCCAGCGATCCACTACATTCCCCCCAAGCCCACCATGGAGGCAGCACGCGCCGAGGCCGAGCTCGTCATCTTCTCAGCCATGGATTCCCTCTTCCAGAAGACGGGCCTCAAACCCAAGGACATCGACATCCTCATCGTCAACTGCAGCCTCTTCTCCCCAACCCCCTCACTGTCCGCGATGGTGATTAACAAGTACAAGCTTCGGAGCAACATCAAGAGCTTCAACCTCTCTGGCATGGGCTGCAGCGCTGGGCTGATATCGATAGACCTGGCCCGCGATCTCCTTCAAGTCCACCCGAACTCGAACGCAGTCATCATGAGCACGGAGATCATCACCCCGAACTACTACCAAGGGAATGAGAGGGCCATGCTTCTCCCTAACTGCCTGTTCCGGATGGGCGGGGCGGCAATCCTACTGTCGAACAGGCGATCCGACCGCCAGCGGGCTAAGTACCGGTTGGTGCACGTGGTGAGGACCCATAAGGGAGCTGACGACAAAGCTTACCGGTGTGTCTACGAGGAGGAGGACAAGGAAGGCAAGGTTGGGATCAACCTATCCAAGGATCTCATGGCGATCGCAGGAGAGGCGCTCAAGTCGAACATCACCACGATCGGCCCGCTCGTCTTGCCTGCGTCGGAGCAGCTCCTCTTCCTCATGACCCTGATCGGCCGGAAGATCTTCAACCCCAAGTGGAAGCCCTACATCCCCGACTTCAAGCAAGCGTTCGAGCATTTCTGCATCCATGCAGGTGGGCGGGCGGTAATCGACGAGCTCCAGAAGAATCTCCAGCTCTCAGCGGAGCACGTGGAGGCCTCCAGAATGACCCTACACAGGTTCGGCAACACGTCATCTTCATCCCTCTGGTACGAAATGAACTACATCGAGTCGAAGGGCAGGATGAAGAGAGGCGACCGGGTCTGGCAGATAGCATTTGGAAGCGGGTTCAAGTGCAACAGTGCCGTGTGGAAGTGCAACCGGAGCATCACGATGCCGGTCGACGGGCCGTGGACCAGCTGCATCAATCGGTATCCCGTCCACATTCCTGAGGTTGTCAAGCTTTAAGAAAGTAAACAAGAGGAAAGGCAGACAGAGCGGAGATCTCGAAAGGGTTTAAGATTGAAGAGGTGAAAGATTCGTGGATTAAGGGTTGAAGCCCTGCTAATTTCAGCACTTGCAGGGTATAGGAAAAACAAGTGTGGCATTCCATTTACATTTACAGTTCTCGGCGTCCATCTCTTTCCATGTGTTAATTCCTCTCCGTTACCTCCGTCAATGTGGTTCATGATTTGTATCTGGAACAGTTGTATTCTGCCATAATATTATTATTTGCCGTTAAAATTTAATTTGCATAGACACACATACAGATGTCATGTTCTTATTGCAGTAAAACCAACGAACTTACAATAGATGTAATAATTGAATATGATGCCTTTTTATCCAAAATCAAATCGCAACATTAAACCTCATTTTCACGTTATTTCTTTACCTATTAGTTGATTTTATCATCCTGTTATAGCAACATGACAAGAAGACTGTTTGAGCACATCTTGGTTTATCGTGGTGGTTAGTAACTCTTTTCCTGCACCCGGATACAGCTCTCGCTCATGTGTGCAACCAAATGACTTTTGAGTTTGTTCATTTTGCTTGCTTTTCCAGAATCATTCATTGGAGAGATGCTGGTGCATGTCCAACCCAAGCATCTTATTTATTAGACGGCTTCTGTAGATAGCTAAATACATCTTCACCAACCCGACTGCCAGAGCATAAAGTTACCTGGGAGTCTATTTTCCCCTTTCCTCTTTCTCCTCGAGACTACCTTGACTCATCAACGCTATTTATTGTCGCTCACAAAGGGGTAAATGAACGTACTTCATTTTCTCATTATTAACCAGTGAAGTTGTTATAATTCGGAAACCGAATATGTGATCTAGATGTCTATACATACATACATACATATATATATATATATACGTGTAGAAAGCAACGGGTGCTTTGGGCTCTTGGCACGAGCCGTAAAAGGATGGATGAGTTATTCGTGAGCTAAAACCATTTCAACCGAATAGTTTTCTTCGGAGTGTACAAAGAGAGTCCATGGACTCCTACTGCCTGGGTTGTGGAATGTTCTTAGAGCATTCCAAGACTTATAATTAATTCCTGGAAGTCCTTACTGCAATTCGTAGATCATTCTGTGTATTCCTGAAGGATATATATAGTCAACGGATTGACTACTCTTGCAAGGTAAAATCTTATAAAAATAAAAAGTGCTAACATTATAATGAGAAGTTTAAATGAAAAGATTATGATATATGATAAATTAAGTATTATCATTTTATCAATTTAAACTTTTAAATTAGATATGAATTCGTTATTATTAAAATTTTAATAAAAAAATTTATATAATATCAAAAATAGATTATCATGTGATCAGTTTGTGAATCATTATTGATACTTGAAAGGCCGTCTGGCTTGCGTGGTTAGTGTTTGAGGTCAAAAGCCCTTCTGGGCTAGATATGGATCCAGAAATTTCACCCATAAAACTTAGCCGAAGTCTATGAAGGAAAAAACAAGTCAATTGTAAGGGGGCGAAGTCATACAAATTTCTGGATTTCCCGAGGTTAGTGGGGCAATCACCCCACTTAGATCCGTGCTTACTTCTAGTTTTCGTCATAGTTAGTTGACTCATTCGTTCTAGTATAGGTCTTAAGGTATAAATAAACCCACAATTGAAGTATAAATGAAAAGATATGGGAGATTTAATACTGTTATCTTATTAAGGTATAATTTATTGTACTTATAAATTCAGTAAAAAAATTATAAACCTAATATTATTAAGCAACAATGACATCCTAATTGCTTCTTAGGAAACTGTAAAATCTCCAACCAAACATGGAAAATTAGTTAGAGCCGCGTGCGTGTATATCTATAGCATTAATGGGCATGTCGGGTCGACCGTCCAAGAAATGTGGCACTGAGTCATGGACATTTAAGTTCCACAAATAAGCATAATCGCTATACATGTACGTGAAAGGGCCATGGAATACTGTTGGCACATTATGTATCCTACTCATCAACCATTGATTGCTTCTGTAACACGCGGCTGCATATCGACGAGTAAAAATATTTCTGGCTATTACCGGAAAAAGGGGATTACGACCATTTTTTCTGGTGGACCATTTATTGGTAAGGGTGAGATCTATGAGCGCCCGCACCCCAATCAGCAGTAACCTAATCTCTTTAATACGATCCAGTTGTCATTGCATTTACATTTATTTACAAGTATGCATTCATTATTCTCTGGCTTGTCATAAATGTAGCCAGATGGCATTGTACGTTTCTTCAATTGCCATGGGTGGAGCTCACGTTATTTAGGTAGAAAAGGTGAACTCAGTAAATACTAGAACACGGTCCGAACAGAAGTTGACGTTGTCCAACTGGGCTGTAAGAACTGGACTCTCATCGATCTTACCCTCATGGTTGCTTGCCCTAGTTAGGTTCGTAGGCCTCTCTTCTAATCGTAAAATCAAACCTACTTTGCTCATGAAGGACTGATTTTCATTCATTAAGTCGGTGCATCGGTCGCCAAGTTAGTCCGTCAAATGGGAAAATGACCATAAAAAGTTCTAAATTATCTTCATTGGAATTTCACGAGGTTCTTGTTGAGTCGATGCAGCACTAGTCCACATGGTGAATGAAGTGTTTGATATGAATAATCCATTTAGCGTGCACGCCTCCGGTTGATCAACATGGGAAACTGAGTGGACGTTTACTTGCATAATTGAAGGTATGGCCTAGAAGAATCGTTGGTGGCCTCAGATCGAGACGATACCCATCCATAGTACCCCTCCCGAAGATCACGATCTTACGGAAAAGTCCGTTGGTAAAACACAGACGGACGAGAGTAATGTGAAGGAGTACGATTTATCAACACCAGCTCAAATGTAAGTTTGACACGATAGATTTTGCTTCCTTGTGCCTAGACAGACACTCCAGCGGTTGCCCGGTTGCGCATTCATATATCTATTCTCCACTATATCATATTCCTAAGTTTGATAAGCCATAGTAAAGTTGCACTCGAGTCTAATTAATTCATTATGTAATAAAATATTTATAATTATAAACTTTATCAATTTATTATTGATATATTATACTATTTTAATCATGTTATATAAGTCACAAGCACTCAGTTTCTCAATTTTGAATGGAGATGATAATGTCGGGCGAGGCAAGTCAACTCTGGACGGCTCTCGGACTCCAAGCGGTTTGTGGGTGGCCACAGTAATCTCACTGATTCACGAAATAATGGAAAATTTGAGCCCGGATTGGTCGGTCCAAGTTGTAGGCCCATTTCCTCAAGAACGCAACCGTGCTTCATACATGCCCATTTGTCCGCACAACCATGAAAAATGAGCCAATCCGTCGAGATCACAGTTGTATGGAAACAGACTTTTCAACTGACTAGAATATTATATTTAGAGTAGTTTATGGTCCCTGTTATTATCCATCAGAAATAAGAAAATATTTATCAATACCGCCCATAAAGTTGTAAATATTGCAGTTTTCTGTTCGAATCAGAAACAAAGTAATAAAAGTTGGACAGTAGACTTCTAACTGTATCTCGCATAAGGGAAATTCAACGTGGATGGATTTAAGGGCAGATCGCCTCGTTTGAACTTCGGAAAATCTAGAAATTTTACATATAAATTTTATTAATTTTGTCAACATCATTATTAAATAAGGAGACCTTAAAACCCCTCTCCACCCAAATCAACTCATATTTTCCTTCATAAATTCTGTATTAGCTTCATCATCCCCTTGGATGAAATTCCTGAATCCGTCCCTGGAGTTCGATATGACGGTGGTCTCTCTCAATTCGAAATTAATAAATTTCACATTCAATCAATTATTTATCTCTGGGCTAAGCATCACTTGATACCCCGAAAGTTCAAGTCAGGTTAGCCCATCAGTGCAATTTCTTTATCGGGCCTTGGAAGCTCTTATGCGTTCACACTTATCTCTCTTGGGCTGAGGCAGTCGGCCTGCAAATATCATCTTTTCTTAATGGGGGTGCTGCAATTGCACGAGTGCCCCCTCAACTTTAGAATATTTCCCCGTTTCTCTGCCCATATCTCGTTTTTATTCATAAATAGACTGTCAAACTTCGAACGTGTGAGTCCATCGTCCGTTGGTGGAATGTAAATCCAGGTCACAAAGGGGTTTCATGATTATAAAAGGTCAATATGAGGGTCGTACGATGAGAATTATTCATAGATTTTTTGATTTGTTATTAAAAATGATGATATTTTTGGAGTGTATTTTCAAAATTTTTATATAATTGCCACCTTATCTAATATGTTATCCACGGCTTAAATGACTAATAATGAAATGGACCCCTCTACGAGTGGTCACCCCCTCGGAACATTCCACACGTCAACAAGAAATACATAATACAAATAAATAATAGGAATTGCATGTGAGGTTGGAGGGACACTGAAAGTGAACGTTGTGCGGTACCAGGTGCCTGGGTCCACAGGAAAACTTGGTTCGATATCGTAGCCCAGTTACTGTCAAGAACAGTAATGTGCTCCTTAGATTGAATTATATCAAGTCGGTTACTTTTTGTTCTATCATGGATGTATGATCATGTAATTCATGTTCATTGATGCTGTATAATTTTTCCTATATGCATTGGATTCGTAATCGGTTCATAACTTTAAACAAAATTTCCTTTAATTTCTAGAATTTTCATTTTATGTCGATGCGATGAGAACTTCCCCCTTGTGAATTAAGTACAATGCTGTTTCGGGAACTCGACATTCAGGTGGGGTAAAGTGTGGCTTCTGGAGAGTCCCATAGGTCGAGGGTCCCACGAGCAAATTGCAGTGCTCAGACCACTAGCCCTCTCCGGCCCTATCTCTTTTCAAAGTGAGAGTGGGGGATGGTGCCGGTGACTGGTGTGAAGAAAGCAGATGATAAAGGAAGAAGCCTTCGCTGGAATTTCTTTTGGTTTAATTGCCTTGATCTTTTCTTCATTACATATGGAGTATATATAGTACAAGAAAGAATAATTACATAAGGAAAGATATCATAATTGAATTTGGAAAATAATACTTTCCCACTTAGTTCTTTCCTTAAATGTCTTGATTCGTTGAATCTTCATCATTTCCATATTCTTGAGAATTGGGTTTGGTTTGATTTTCATTAACCAAGTAAGATGGTTCAATACTCCCCCGCAAACTGGTCGTCGGAAGAGGCCAAAGACCGAGTTTGGTCCGGAAATGTACGAATAGATCCCGAGAGAGCGGTTTGGTGAAGATATCAGCAACTTGTAGGGATGATGGTACAAACCGAGTAACAATGGAACCAAGGGCGACCTTCTCCCGAACAAAGTGATAGTCCAACTCAATGTGCTTTGTGCGAGCATGAAAAACAGGATTGGTTGTCAAATATAGAGCAGATATATTGTCAGAGAATAAGAGGGAGGGTCGAGGTTGAGGAACACCAATATCACGAAGAATATAAGAAATCCAAGTGAGCTCAGCGGCGGTAGAAGCAAGAGCTCGGTATTCTGCTTCAGCTGTGGAACGAGCAACTGTGGGTTGCTTCTTTGCACTCCAAGAGATACAATTTGCACCTAGAAAGGTGCAAAAGCCAGAAGTGGACCGACGAGTGACTTGACAACCAGCCCAATCAGCATCGGCATAGGCAAAGAGATCAAGACTACTATGAGATAAGAATCGAAGGCCAAGATGAGGAGTTCCACAAATGTAACGTAGGATTCGCTTGACAGATTTGAAGTCGTGTAAGGTAGGTGCATGCATGCGTTGACAGACAGCATTAACCGCGAATGATAAATCTGGTCTTGTCAAAGTGAGATATTGCAAGGCACCAACAATACTACGAAAGTAAGTGGGATCACCAAAAGGTTCAGCATCATTACTTATAGAAGGTATCTTCAATGCAAGTGGAGTGGAGATAGGCTTGCATTGATGCATAGAAGCTCGTACTAAAAGATCATATGCATATTTTTGTTGAGAGAGGAACATACCATCTCTATTGCGAGATACCTCAATACCCAAGAAAAAATGAAGTGAGCCCAAATCCTTCATGGAAAAGGCTTGTGCAAGGCCCCGTACGAGCTTGTCAATTTCAAAAGAAGAATCACCCGTTAAAACAATATCATCCACATAAAGTAAAAGAATGAGGATATGTCCATGGGAACGATAAACAAAGAGAGAGGGATCGGCAAAACTGCATGAGAATCCATAACTAAGAAGAAAGGCACTAAATTTGTCGAACCATGCCCGAGGAGCCTGCTTGAGGCCATAGAGAGCCCGATGAAGAAGGCATACATGACTAGGATGAGATGAGTCAAGAAATCCTGGAGGTTGCTCCATGTAGACTGGGACAGAGAGATGACCATGCAAGAAAGCATTACTCACGTCAAGTTGACGAGTGGGCCACCCACGAACAGTTGCCACAGCAAGGACAATGCGAATGGTACTTGGTTTTACAACAGGGCTAAAGGTTTCAAGAAAATCAACACCCTCTTCTTGCTGAAAGCCCTTGGCAACTAACCGAGCCTTAAAGCGATCAAGTGTACCATCGGCTTTAATTTTGGTCCGAAACACCCATTTGCAACCGACAACATTCATAGAATCGGAACGCGGAACAAGAGACCATGTACGATTGAGATGGAGTGCACGAATCTCGTCCTCCATGGCAGCCTTCCAGCCAGGATGTTTAAGGGCAGAGGTAATATTGCGAGGCTCAGGGGGAAGAGAAGAAATTACCAAGCTAGCATAGCGCGGGTGTGGTTTGAAAATTCCCGACTTGGACCGAGTCACCATTGGATGAGATGATTGGGTTGGATGCACAATGGATGAGACAATTGGTGCATGGGCTGATGGAGATGCCAGTTGTGCTAAGGAGTCGGCCTGATTGGAGCTGGAAG
>CXYZ01013357.1:10547-23902 GCA_900006705.1 Sonneratia caseolaris | reverse complement strand
TTCGCCCATGGTAGAGCCAGGCACTACCCATAGTTGACCAAGTGTTGTCGCCATGGCCGAGCAAGGCATCGCCCGTAGTAGAGCAGGGCACTATCCGTGAGCGATAGTGTGCACAGCCTGTGGTCGATCTACGCATCGACTGTGATCAACCAAGGCATCAACCATGGCAGAGCAAGGGACTGCCCACCAGCAATCGTGCACACAGCCCGTGGTCGACCAAGGGATTCTCCATGGTCAACCAAGCAATCGCATGTGTGAGAGTGAGGAACAGCCTGTGGTCGACTGAGAGCCATCTCTGTGGTCATGCCAGGCATTGCTCATGGCTGGACAAGGCGCAGCCAGTGCTCGAGCAAGGCACCACCCATAGTTGATTGAGGGCTGTCTCCATGGTTGACCAGGGCATCGCTCGTGGTTGGGAAACGTGCAGCATGTGGTCAACCAAGCCATCACTTGTGGTAGAGCAAGGCACAGCCTGTGGTTGACCGAGGGATGTCTCCTTGCTCGACCAAGCCTTTGCCTGTGGTGGAGCAAGCCATCACCTTTGGTACAGCGAGGTACAGCCCATGGTGGAGCAAGGAATCACCCATGGTAGTGCTAGGCACTGCCCATGAGCAACCAAGTGCTCAGCCCATGGTCAATCGAGGCACGACTGCGAAGAACCAAGGGCTATCGCCCTGATCAACCAAACCATCGACGGTAGTAGAGCAAGAGTCTGCCCTCCAGCGATCGAGCACACCGCCTGTGGTCGAAAGATCGATTCTCCGTGGTTTACCAAGCCATCACCCTTGGTAGAGCGATGCACAGCCTGCAGTCGACCAAGAGCTTTCACTGTGGTTGATCAACGTGTTGAGCCATGATCAACCAAGGGCTGTCATCATCGTCGAAAAAGGCATTGCCTGTGCTTGAGCAATGCACTGCCCGTGTGCTACCGAGTGCACAGCCTGTGGTCGATCTAGGCATTGCCCATGATAGACCAAGGGGAATTTCAGCAGTTGAGGAAGGCATTGCCCATGGGGGAGCAAGGCACTCCCCTTTGGAGACTGAGCACACAGCCCATAGACGACTGAGGGCAGTCGCCTTGGTCAACCAAGCCATTGCCTGTGGTGGAGCTAGCCAATGCCCGGGGTAGGGCGGGGCACGCCCCGTGGTTGAGCAGGGCATGGGCCATGGTAGTCCAAGGTACTGCCCATGAACCTCCGCGAGCACAGCACATGGCCAATCACGGCGTCAACCATGATAGACCAAGGCACTGACTGTGGCAGAGCAAGGCACAGCCATGCTGGCAATCAACCACACAGCCCATGGTG
Organism: Sonneratia caseolaris; assembly: GCA_900006705.1. Lineage (NCBI taxonomy): Eukaryota > Viridiplantae > Streptophyta > Magnoliopsida > Myrtales > Lythraceae > Sonneratia > Sonneratia caseolaris. Next base: position 22,595 of record CXYZ01013357.1, on the reverse strand, counting down.
GATGGAGGGCTGTCTCCACACTCAGCCAAGCCATCACCCATGGTAGAGCAAGGTGCAGCCCATGGTCGACCAAGGGCTGTCTCCATGGTCGACCAAGCCATCACCCGTGGTAGAGTGAGCATAGCCCGTGGTTGAGCAAGGCAATGCCCGTGGTAAAGCAATGCACAGCCTGCAGTCGACCAAGAGCTGTTGCCATGGTCGATCAACGTGTTGACCCACGATCGACCAAGGGCTGTCATCATGGTCTAGCAAGGCATTGCCTGTGGTTGAGAAAGGCACTACCTGTGCACTACTGAGTGCACAGCCCGTGGTCGATCTAGACTTCGCCTGTGATTGACCAAGGTCTATTGCCACAGTCGAGCAATGCATCACCCCTGGTGGAGCAAGGCATTACCCTTCTGAGAGTGAGTGCACAGCCCATGGTCAACCGAGGGCTATCCCCATGGTTGCCCAAGCCATCACCTATGGTGGAGCAGGCCATTGCCTGTGGTGGAGCAAGCCATCGCCCGTGGTAGAGCAAGGCACTGCCCATGAGTGACTGAGTGCATAGCCTGTGGTCGATTAAGGCATTGACTATGATCAACCAAGGGCTATCACCCTAGTTGACCAAGACATCGACCGTGGTAGAGCAAGGCAATGCCCACCAGCGACTGAGCACACAGCCCATGGTTGATGGAGGGCTGTCTCCATGGTTGGCCAAGCCATCGCTCATGGAAGAGAAAGGTGCAACCCGTGGTCGACCGAGGGCTTTCTTCGTGGTCAACCAAGCCACACCCTTGGTATAGTATGGCACAACCCGTGGTTGGGCAAGGCACAGACTGTTGTCGAACATGCCATGGCCCTTGGTAGAGCAAGGCTCAGCCCGTTCTTTAGGAAGGCCTTGCCCAACGTAGAGCAAGGCACTGCCCGTGAGAGACAGAGCGTAAAGCCCGTGGTATAGCAAGGCATAGCCTGTGGTCGACAAAGCCATGGCCCATGGTATAGCAAGGCACAGGCCGTGGTCAAGCAAGGCATCGCCCATGGCAGGGCAAGGCGCAGCCTGTGGTTGACTAAGGCATTGCCCACGGTAGAGCAATGCACAACCAGTGTTTGAACATGCCATTGCCCTTGGTAGAGCAGGGCATCGCCCGTGGTAGAGCCAGGCACTACCCATGAATAATTGAGCACACAGCCTGTGGTCGACTGTGGGCTGTCTCCAGGGTCGATCATGCCATCGCCCGAGGTAGAGCAAGGCATAGCCCTTGGTAGTGCGAGGCACAGCCCACAATTGAACAAAACATTGCCCATGGAAGGGCAAGGCACAGCCCGTAGTTGAGCAAGCCATTGCCGTGGTAGGGTGAGGCACCGCCCCTGGTTGCGCAAGGCATCGCTTAAGGTATAGCCAGGAACTGGCTGTGAGTGACTGAGTGCACAGCCGGTGGTCGACTGAGGGCACTCTACATGGTCTACCAAACCATCACCAGTGGCGGAGCAAGGCATAGCCGTTGGTAGTGCGAGGCACCGCCCACAATTGAACAAAACATGGCTCATGGGAGGGCAAGGCCCAGCCCGTGGTCAAGCAAGGCATCGCCTGAGGTAGAGCAAGGCGTAGCCCTTGGTAGTGCGAGGCACCGCCCACAATTGAACAAAACATGGCTCATGGGAGGGCAAGGCCCAGCCCGTGGTGGAGCAAGCCATCACCCATGGTTGGGCAAGGCACAGCCAAAGTTCGAGCATGCATCGCCCTAGTAGAGTGACGCACAACTCACAGTCAACCAAGGCATTGCCCTTGGTGGACCATGGCACTGTCCGTGGTCGACTAAGAGCTGTCACCATGGCCAATCAACGTGTTGACCCACGATAGACCAAGGGCTGTCACCGTGGTTGACCAAGCCATCGCCCATGGTTGAACCAAGGGCTGTCTCCATGGTCAACCAAGCCATTGCCCTTGGTATAGCAAGGAACAACCCGTGGTTGAGCAAAGCATCGCCCGTTGTTGGGCAAGGCACAGGCCATGGACAACTAAGGCATCACACGTGGTCAACCAAGGGCTGTCTCCGTGGTTGACCAAGCCAATGCCCATGGTAGAGCAAGGCACAGCCCATGGTCAAGCAAGGCATTGCCCCTAGTTGGGCATGGCGTGGCCTGTGGTCAAGCAAGGCATTGCCAGTGGTAAAGCGAGGCACCACCCATGGTCGAACATGCCATTGCCCTTGGTATAGAAAGGCATAGCGGGTGGGTGAGCAAGGCATCACCTGAGGAAGAGCCAGGCACTGCCCATGAGAGACCAAGTGTACAGCCCGGGGATGTCTGAGCCATCACCCGGGGACGATCAGGGCACAGCCCATGGTCGAGCAAGGCATCGTTCATGGTAGAGCAAGGCACTGCCTGTGAGCAACTGAGCACACAGCGTGTGGCTGACTGAGGGCTGTCTCCGTGGCTGACCAAGCCAACGCCCATGGTAGAGCAAGGCACAGCCCATGGTCAAGCAAGGCAACGCCCGTGGTCGAGCAAGGTAACACCCATGGTAGAGCAAGGCAAATGCCGTCATTGAGCAAGGCATCGCCTATGGTAGAGGATGCAGAGCCCGTGGTTAACCAAGGCATTGCCCTTGGTTGACCAAGGCACAGCCCGTGGTTGAGCAGGGCATTGCCCAAGGTAGAGCCAGGCACTAGTCGTGAGCGACTAAGTGCACAGCCCAAGGTTGACCATGGGTTGTCTCTGTGGTTGACCGAGGCATTGCCAGTGGCAGACTAAGGCCCAGCCCGTGGTTGAGCAGGGCATCGCCCTTGGTAGGGTGAGGCACAACCATGGTCAAACAAGCCATGGCCAGTGGTAGAGCAAGGCACAGCCCATGGTTGAGCAGGGCATCTCCTGGGGTAGAGCCAGGCACTGCCCGTAAGCAACTAAGCACACAGCCTGTGTAGACCGGGGGCTGTCTCTATGGTCGAGCAAGCCATCGCCGGTGGCAGAGCAAGGAATAACCCATGGTCGAGCAATGCATCGCCTGTGGTACGGTGACGCACAGCTGTGGTTTAACTAGACAAGGCCCATGGTAGAGTAAGGCACAGCTCGTGGTCAAGCAAGGCATCCCCCGAGGTAGAGCCAGGCACTGCCCTGTGAGCTGCTGAGCACACAGCGTGTGGTCAACCGAGGGCTGTCTGCCTAGTCGACCAAGCCATCGTCCGTAGTAGAGCGAGGCATAGCCTGTGTTTGAGCAAGGCATCGCCCGTGGTAAAGTGACGCACAGCCTGTGGTCGACCAAGGGTTTTCACTGTGGTTGATCAATGTATTGACCCATGATTGACCAACAGCTGCCATCATGGTTGAGCAAGGCATCGTCCATGGTTGAGCAAGGCACGGTTTGTGAGCAACCAAGTGCACAGCCTATGGTCAGTCTCGGTATCGCTCATGCTCTACCTAGGGTTATCCCCATGGTGGAGCAAGGCACTACCCTTCTGAGACTGAGCACACAGCCCGTGGTCGACCGAGGGCTATCTCCATGGTTGACAAAGCCATAACTTGTGGGGGAGCAAGCTATCACCCATGGTAGAGCGAGGCACAGCCCATGGTCGAACAGGGCATCGCCCGTGGTAGTGCAAGGCCCTGCCCATGTGCAACTGAGTGCAGAGCCCGTGGTTGATGTAGGCATTGATTGTGATCGACCAAGGGTATCACCCTGGTTGACAAAGGCATTGATCATGGTAGAGCAAGGCACTGCCCGCCAGCGATCAAGCACACAGCCCGTGGTCTATGGTGGGCTGTCTCCATGGTCGGCAAAGCCATCACCCATGGTAGAGCCAGGCTCAGCCCGTGGTCGACTGAGGGCTGTCTCCATGGTCAACCAAGCCATCACCCTTGGTAAAGTGAGGCATAGCCCATTGTTGAGCAAGGCATTGCCCGTAGTTGAGCAAGGCATCGCCCATGGTCAACCAAGAGGTGGCACCATGGTCAATCAATGTGTCGACCCATGATTGACCAAGGGCTGTCATCATGGTCAAGCAAGGCATCGCCCATGGTGGAGCAAGGCACTGCCTGTGTGCAACTGAGTGCAAAGCCCGTGGTTGATCTAGGCATTGCCTGTGATTGACCAATGGCTATCGTTGTGGTCAAGCAAGGCATTGCCCTTGGTGGAGCAAGCCACTACCCATTTGAGACTGAGCACACAGCCCGTGGTCAACTGAGGGCTGCCACCGTGGTCAACCAAACCATTGCCTTGGTGGTGCAAGCCATTGCCTGTGGTAGAGTGAGGCACAGCCCGTGGTTGAGCAAGGCATCACCCGAGGTAGAGCCAAGCATTGCCCATGAGAGACCGAGTGTACAGCCCATCATCGTCTGAGCCATTGCCCGCGGAACATCATGGCACAGCCCATGGTTGAGCAAGGCATCATCCATGGTAGAGCAAGGCATTGCCTGTGAGCAACTGAGCACACAGCCCGTGGTTGACTGAGGGCTTGTCTCCATGGTTGATCAAGCCAACACCCGTGTTAGAGCACCGCACAGCCCATGGTCATGGAGGCATTGCCCATGGTAGAGGGAGTCACAACCCGAGGTTGAGCAAGCCATTACCCATGGTATAGCAAGGCACAGGCCGTGGTCAAGCAAGGCAATGCCCGTGGTAGAGCAAGGCACAGGTCATGGTAGAGCAAGGTAATGCCCATGGTAGAGCAAAGCACAGCCTGTGGTCGGCCAAGGCATTGCCCTTGGTGGACCAAGGCACAGCCCATGGTCTAGCAGGGTGTCACTCGAGGTACAGAGAAGCACTAGCTGTGAGCGACTGAGCACACAGCCTGTGGCTGAGCAAGGCATCGCCCTTTGTACAGTGAGGCACAACTGTGGTTGAACAAGCTATGGCCAGGGGTAGAGCACGGCACAGGATGTGGTCAACCAAGCCATCGCCTGTGGTAGAATAAGTCTCAGCCCATGGTCAAGCAGGGCATTGCCCAAGGTAGAGCCAGGCATTGCCCGTGAGTGACTGAGAGTATATCCCATGGTTGACCGGGGGCGGTCTCTGTGGTTGACCAAGCCATCATTGGTGGCAGAGGACGGCGCAGCCTGTGGTCAAGCAAGGCGATGTACGTGGTAGAGCAAGGCATAGGTCATGCTAGAGCACGGTAATGCCCATGGTAGAGCATATCACAGCCTGTGGTCGGCCTAGGCATTGCCCTTGGTGGACCGAGGCACAGCCCATGGTTGAGCGAGGCATTGCCCATGGTTGGGCAAGGCACAGCCCGTGGTAAAGTGACGCACAGCCCATGGTTGACCAAGAGCCGTCACCATCATCAATCAACATGTCAACCCATGATCAACTGAGGGCTGTCATCATGGTCGAGCAAGGCATTTCCCAAGGTTAAGCAAGGCATTGCCCGTCCATGACCAAGTGCACAGCCTGTGGTTGATCCAGGCATTGCCCATGATTGACCAAGGGCTATTGTCGCAGTCGAGCAAGGCATCGCCGAAGGTGGAGCAAGACACTACCCTTCTGAGACTGAGCACACAGCCCATGGTTGACCAAGCCATCACATATGGTGGAGCTAGCCATTGCCCGTTGTAGGGTGAGGCACAGCCCGTGGTCTAGCAAGGCATCACCTGTCGTAGTGCAAGGCATAGCGCATCAGCGGCCGAGTGCCCAGCCCGTGGTCAATCTAGGCATCAATTGAGATCGGCCAAGGGCTATCGCCCAGGGCAACCAAGGGCTCACCCATGGTACAACAAGGCATGGCCCACTGGTGATCAACCACACAGCCCATGGGTGACCAAGCCATCACACATGGTGGAGCTAGCCATTGCCCGTTGTAGGGTGAGGCACAGCCCGTGGTCAATCAAGGCATCAATTGAGATCGACCAAGGGCTATCACCCAGGTCAACCAAGGCATCAACCATGGTAGAACAAGGCATAGCCCACTGGTGATCAACCACACAGCCCATGGTCGATGGAGGGCTGACTCCATGGTCGGCCAAGCCATCGCCTGTGGTAGAGCAAGGCCCCACCCGTGCTTGACTGAGGGCTGTCTCCATGGTCGACCATGACATCAATTTTGGTAGAGCGAGGCATAGCCCATGGTTGAGCAAGGCATTGCCCATGGTAGAGCAAGGCATCGCCCGTGGTAAAGCGACACACAGCCCACAGTCAATCAAGAGCTGTCGCCATGGTCGATCAACGTGTCACCCATGATCAACAAAGGGCTCTCATTGTGGTTGAGCAAGGCTTCGCTTGTGGTTGAGCAAGGCACTGCCCATGCACTACCAAGTGCACAGGCCGTGGTCGATCTAGACAATGCCCATGATCAACCAAGGGCTATTGCAACAGTCAAGCAAGGCATCACCCATGGTGGAGCAGGGCACTACCCTTTTGAGACTGAGTGCACAGCCTGTGGTGGACCAAGCCATCGCCTGTGGTGGAGCAAGCCATCGCCCATTATAGAGCGAGGCACAGCCCATGGCCAATCAAGGCACAGCCCTTGATTGCCATCATGACCAAGGGCTATCGCCCTAGTCGACCAAGGCATCAACCGTGGTAGCGAAAGCATTGCCCGCCAGTGACCAAGCACACAGCCTGTGGTCAATGCAGGGCTGTCTCCACGGTCGGCCAAGCCATCGCCCTTGGTAGAGCAACGTGCAGTCCATGGTTGACCGAGGGCTGTCATTATGGTCAACCAAGCCATCACCATTGGTAGAGCATGGCACAGCCCGTGGTAGAGCAAGACATCACCCGTGGTTCAGCAAGGCACAAACCATTGTCAAACATGGTGTGGCCCTTGGAAGAGCCAGGCACAACCTGTGCTTGAGGAAGGCCTCGCCCATGCTATACCCAATCACTACCCATGAGAGAGAGCGTACAGCCCATGCTCAACTGAGGAGAGTGAGGCATAGCCTGTGGTCAACCAAGCCATGGCCCATGGTATAGCAAGGCACAAGCAGTGGTCAAGCAAGGCATTGCCCGTGCTAGGGCAAGGCACAGCCTGTGGTCGTGTAAGGCATCACCCATCGTAGAGCGGAGGACTGCCCGCGGTCAAACATGCGATTGCGCTTGGCGGAGCACGACATCGCCCATGGTAGAGCCAGGCATAGCCCGTGGTCTAGCAATGCATATCCCATGGTAGAGTGAGGCACAACCCACAATTGAACAACCCATTGCCCATGGTGGAGAGAGACATAGCCTGTGGTTGAGCAAGCCATCACCCATGGTAGAGTGAGGCAAAGCCTGTGGTCGAGCAGGGCATTGCCCCAGGTATGGCCAAGCACTGGCTGTGAGCAACTGAGTACACAGCCCATGGTTGACTGATAGCTGTCTCTGTGGTGGACCAAGCCATTGCCAGTGGCAGAGCAAGGGACAGCCCATGGTTGTGCAAGGCATCACCCATGGTAGGGTGAGCCATAGCCATGGTTGAACAAGCCATGTCCCGTGGGAGAGAAAGGTACAGCCCGTCATGAAGAAAGGCATTGCCTGTGTTAGAGCCAGGCACAGCCCAAGGTTGAGCAAGGCATCATACATGGTTGAACCAAGGGCTGCCTCCGTGGTCTACCAAGCCATCGCCAGTAGCAGAGCAAGGCACAGCCCGTGGTTAAGCAAGGCATCGCCCTTGGTAGAGCAAGGTATCGCCTTAGGTAGAGCCTGGCGCTGCACCTTGAGATACCAAGCACACAGCCTGCGGTCAACGGAGGACTGTCTCCCTGGCCCACCAAGCCATCACCCGTGATAGGGCAAGGCATAGCCCGTGGTTGAGCAAGGCACCACCCATGGATGGGCAAGGCACAGCCCATGATAAAGTGATGCACAACCTGTGGTCGACCAAGAGCTGTCACTTTGGTCGATCAACGTGTTGACCCATGATTGACTGAGGGCTGCCATCCTGGTCAGCATCGCCCATGGTTGAGCAAGGCATCGCCCGTGGTTGAGCAAGGCCCTGCCCGTGCGTGACCAAGTGCCCAGCCCATGGTCGATCTAAGCCTCTCCCGTGATCGACCAAGGGCTCTCACCCTGGTCGACCAAGGCATCGTTCATGGTACAGCAAGGCACTGCCCGCCTGCAATTGGGCACACAGCTTGCGGCTGGTGGAGCGCTGTCTCCACAGTCGGCCTAGCCGTCCCCTGTGGTAGAGCAAGGCACAGCCCGTGGTCCAGCAAGGCATCGCCTGGGGTAGTGCAAGGCACTGCCCGTGCGTGCCCAAGTGCACAGCCCATGGGCAATCTAGGCATGCCCTTGGTCAACTGAGGGCTGTCTCTGTGGTCAACCAAGCCATCACCCTTGGTAGAGTGACACGGAGCCCGTTGTTGACCAAGGCATTGCCCGTGGTAAAGTGATGCACAGCCCGCAGTTAAGCAAGAGCTGTCACCATGGTTGATCAATGTGTCGACCCATGATCAACCAAGGGGTGTCATCATGGTTGAGCAAGGCACTGCCCGTGCGTGACCAAGTGCACAGCCCATGGTCGATCTAAGCATCTCCCGTGATCGACCAAGGGCTACCACCATGGTCGAGCAAGGCAACACGCATGGTGGAGCAAGGCACTACCCTTCTGACACTGAGCACACAGCCTGTGGTCAACCAATGGCTGTCACTGTGGTGGAGCAAGCCATCGCCAGTCATAGAGTGAGGCACAGCCCATGGTTGAGTAATGCATCGCCTGTTGTAGTGCAAGGCACTGCCCATGAGTGACCAAGTGCACAGCCCGTGGTTGATCAATGCATCAATCACGATCGACCAAGGCATTGACTATGGTAGAGCAAGGCACTGCCTGCCAACAACAGAGCACACAACCTGTGGTTGAGCAAGCCATCACCCATGGTAGAGTGAGGCACAGCCCATGGTCGGACAAGCCATCACCCGTGGTAGAGTGAGGTACAGCCCATGGTCGTGCAGGACATCACCCGAGGTATAGCCAGGCACTGGCCATGAGCAACTCAGTGTACAGCCCGTGGTTGACAGACAGCTGTCTCCATGGTCGACCAAGCCATTGCCAGTGGCAGAGCAAGGCACAGCCCATGATCAAGCAAGGAATCACCCGTGGAAGGGCAAGGCATAGCCGTGGTCGAACAAGCCATGGCCCATGGGAGATCAAGGTACAGCCTGTCATCAAGCAAGGCATCGCCCGTGTTAGAGCAGGGTACAACCTGTGGTCGAGCAAGGCATCGCCCAAGGTAGAGCCAGGCACTGCCCGTGAACTACCGAGCGCACAGCCTGTGGTCTACTGAGGGCTGTCTCCCTGGTCAACCAAGCCATCGCCCATGGTAGAGTAAGGCACAGCTCATGGTCGAGGAAGACATCGCCCATGGTAGAGCTATGCACAGCTCATGGTGGATGGCGGCACTGCCCGTGGTCAATCAAGAGTTGTCGCCGTGGTCAATCAATGTTTTGACCCATGATCTGCCAAGGGCTGTCACCATGGTTGACCAAGCCATTGCCTGTAGCAGAACATGGCATCAGCCATGGTTGAACCACGGGCTGCCTCCATGGTCTACCAAGTTGTCGCCCCTGGTATAGCAAGCCACAGCAAGGCATTGCCCCTTGTTGGGCAAGGCACAGCCCATAGAAGAGCAAGGCATCACATGTGTTCAACCGAGGGCTATCTCTGTGGTCAACCAAGCAATTGCCCTTGATAGAGCAAGGCACAGCCCATGGTTGAGCAAGGCATTGCCTATGGTAAAGCGAGGCACCACCCATGGTCTAACATGCCATTGCCCTTGGTATAAAAAGGCACAGTGGGTGGTCAAGCAAGGCATCGCCCACTGTAGAGCAAGGCCCAGCCTGTGATCGTGGAAGGCATTGCCCATGAACGACCAAGCACGCAGCCCATGGCCGATGGAGGGCTGTCTCCATGGTCAACCAAGCCATCACACATGGTAGAGCAAGGCACAGCCTGTGGTCGACCCAGGGCAGTCTCCGTGGTTGACCAAGCGATCACCTGTGGTAGACCAAGGCGCAGCTCGTCATTGTCCAAGTGCTATGTCCATGGTCAACCAACCCTTCAACCATGGCAGAGCAAGGCAATGCCCATGGTCAACTAAGGGCTATCTCTGTGGTTGACCAAGCCATCACCCTTGGTATAATATGGCACAGCCTGTGGTTGAGCTAGGCATTGCCTATGGTCAGGTAAGGCATTGCCCATGGTTGAGTGATGCACAACCTGTGGTCAAGCAAGGCATTGCCCTTGGTGGACCAAGGCACTGCCTGTGGTCAACCAATGGCTGTCATCATGGTTGAGCAAGGGATTGCCCGTGGTTCAGCAACACAGTGCCCATGAGCAACTGAGTGCACAACCTGGGGTTGACCTAGGCATCGCCCGTGATCGACCAAGGGCTATTGCCGCGGTCGACCAATGCATCACCCATGGTGGAGCAAGGCACTACCCTTCAGAGACTGAGCACGCAGCTTGTGGTCGACCAAGCCATCACTAGTGGTGGAGCAAGCCATTGCCCGTGGTAGAGCAAGGTACAGCCTGTGGTTGAGCAAGGCATTGTCTGTGGTAGTGCAAGGCACTGCCCATAGGTGACCGAGTGCACAGTCCATGGTCAATCAAGGCATCACCCTAGATAGAGCATGGCACAGCCCGTGGTCAAGCAAGGCATCACACATGGTTGATCAAGGGCTGCCTCCATGGTCGACCAAGCAATTGCCCTTGGTAGAGCAAGGGACAGCCCGTGGTCGAGCAAGGCATTGCCCCCGGTTGGGCAAGGTGCAGCCCGTGGTCGAGCAAGGCATCACCCATGGTAAAGTGAGGCACCACCCATGGTTGAATATGCCATTGCCCTTGGTATAGAAAGGCACAGCAGGTGGTTGAGCAAGGCATCACCCATTGTACAGTATGGCCCAGCCTGTGGTGAAGCAACACAACAATCAAGGCAGAGCCAGGAACTACCCGTGAGAGACCAAGCGTACAGCCTGTGGTCGTCTGAGCCATCACCCATGGTAGAGCAAGGCACTGCCTGTGAGCAACCAAGCACACAGCCCATGGCCAACCAAGGGCTGTCTTCAAGGTTGCTCAAGCCAACACCTGTGGTAGAGCAAGGCACACCCCATGGCCAAGAAGGCATCACCCGTGGCAGAGTGAGTCACAGCCCAAGGTCGAGCAAGCCATTGCCCATGGTAGAACATGGCACAGGCCCTGGTCAAGCAAGGCAATGCCTGTGGTAGAGCAAGGAATAGGCCATGCTTGAGCAAGCCATCGCCTTCCATACACTGAGGCACAACCTTTGGTCAACCAAGCCATTGCCTGTGGTAGAGCCAGGCATAGCCCATGGTCAAGCAAGGCAACGCACCTGGTAGAGCAAGGCATGGCCAGTGAGCGATTGAGCGCACAGCTCCTGGTCGACTGAGGGCTGTCTCTGAGATGGACCAAGCCATCACCCACGGTTGAGTGACGCATAGCCCGTGGTCGATCAAGGTGTCGCCCAATGTAGAGCCCCATGGTCTAGCAAGGCATCACCAGTGGTAGAGCTAGGCATAGCCCGTGGGCGACCGAACCATTGCCTGTGCTAGATGTTAAATTCGTTGTGAGCCCATAAGGGATCAAGCCAGTTTCCGTTTAAAAGCTCAAGCTGATAGGTGGCGGTACCCAACCTTCTTATAAACCCACAACGTTTTTGTTATGAATTGTATATTAGCTAACTATTGTAGATTAGCTAAATTAGCTAAGTTTCCTATTTTAGTTTCTTTCCCAGGATAGGATTCTCTTTGTATATAAGCAATGTATTTGTACATAATCAATTTGAGAAAATATTCTTCTTCCTTGCATCTGTTAACATGGTATCAGAGCAGGATTGAAGAATTTCACCCACCATCCTGCCGGACTGCTGTACTTTGGGGTTTGCTTACTCTCTGCCATTGCTACTCTCTACTGTCGCCGCTCTCTGCTGTGATTGTTGTTGTTGCTGCCCTCTGCTGCGATTTTGCTGTCACTGCAATGTTTTTGCTATCGTTGCGAGTTTTTTGCTATCACTACTCTTTGCCGCAATTTCTGCTGTCGCTGCTCTCTGCTGCGATTTCTGCTGTCGCTGCTCTCTGCTGCGATTTCTGCTGTCGCTGCTCTCTGCTGCGATTTCTGCTGTCGCTGCTCTCTGTTGCGATTT
>CXYZ01013301.1:3949-18289 GCA_900006705.1 Sonneratia caseolaris | reverse complement strand
GTAAGTAATTTTAAGTTAAAAATATTATTTATTGTTAGAAAGAGTCATATCATCAATTTAAATATTAAATAATTGACAAAATTATAATAAAATTTATGTATATTTAAAAATAACTCTTACCATTGTATATATTTAATTTCATAACATTTTAAAGTTTTAATATTAATAATTTGATGACATATATTTTATTGGGACAACGTAATAGTTATCCGATGATATGGCACAATCACATGTCATGCCAAGTTAGCAACTTGTCCCACCACATTAGCAATATTTTTACACAACATCGTGATGGCACGGCAACAAACTTCTTGCCACATTAGTGGACAATAGTTGCATTTAGTGAATGTTAAAATTAGAATTAAAATATGTTATACAACTAAATATACTGGACAACTGTCGCATTAATAAATACTAAAATTAGAATTAAAATATGTTATAAAACTAAACATATTTAATTAAAAAAGTTATTTAAAAAAATATATAATTCAAATACAAAAAATTACATGCATATATCTAGAATTGTACTTGACCAAAACAAAACAAAGCTAAAAAGGATAAGCACTACCACAACTAAAATAAAGTTTGGGTTAATAATAAATAAAGTACATAGGATTAACGGCTAAAATTAACTCTCTTTTTTCATTACAAAAATTAAAATTTTCAAAAATGAAAAAAGAAAGAAAAAACCAATGTGTGGATGGATTTGCTACCAAATGCAGTGGGAAAGGGGAGAAAAGAGTAGTTCATCCCGACATCTTTCATCGACTACTCTCCGGCCCCTTATCCTGTTGGTTCAGGAGCACACAAGAAATGGGGGCTGATGATGGTTCTTGGCTATCTTGGTGGGCATTCTTATGCATCATGGCCTTTCTTGCATTTTTATACATCTCATCAGTATGCCTATATTCTCGAAAGGACCCCTAACCGATGCTTCCCTACGATGACTGGTGGACATCATCCTTGCACGTGAGATTGGTGTGGTGATTGCTCGAGAATTGCTTTAGAAGTGAACACGACATCAAAGAAGATGAAGGCTCTCTCTCGGATTAATCAATCACCTTCATGGATTTTTATATTTTTCCCCCCTCTAAGTTAGCTCTGGCGGATGTTCGTCTTTCTAATTCTAGTGTTACTATTAAATAGAGGAGATCAAAATGGCTAGATCAGGAGCAGAGGAAGGGGAAAAGAAAGGGTCATGGGAGGCCCCACAATTTCCTTCACGGGCACGTTCACCTGCCCCGTCAATTACTTTAGTACTCTGATGCATCTATCTGTTCATGACTCTGAATTATTGATCTGCCACTGCCCATGCCGTGTGGGGTCACCCGCACTTGCAAGGAAATATCCGCCGATTTCCACTATTCCTAGTCCATTCCGTGTAAGCAAGCAAGCGGTCCCAGTTATGCATTGAACAGGAGGGGGAAGGGGGAAAAATGGGATTGTTGGTTAATTTTTGTGAATGAGGAGGACAACCAATGCCAAACGGGTTCGTTGTCTTTGTTTGAGACTTTTCTTTAGACCGTGGTTTAATAAGGAAGGATCTGAAGGGGCTGTTTTAAGGAGACTGTTTGTCACTTGATATTGGTGACCTCAAGTAAATAAGCACAGAGCAGGATATGGTAGGATAGGACGAGAAGGAAATTGGGAGATTGAGGAGTGAGAACCCCAAGAAGAAAGGAGAAGAAAGGACGGACAAAATTTAAGGGAAATCAGTTTCTTCCTATTCACATACATCGTAACTGAACATATTTATTGTTACTACTAAATACTGTTTTGCCACCACCGTAACAGAGACATGGCATGATAACAGTTAGAACTAACGGGAAATAGTAATATAGACCCACAGGCAACACCAATTATGACACGATTGTTCCTTCAAACTAAACAAAATGTAAAAGGGACACCCAAATTACATACGAACAACTTCAGCTATGTTCATTTGGCGGTGGCATGGTCTCATGATGCATGATCCCACGCCACAGTTCCCCCCAACAACCAACAACACAACCACCCCCCCTCCCATTCCGTATTCTTATCAATTCCTTTTAATGAAGTTGTTGTGGAGCAGGAAAAAAACACTGCTTAATTTTATCTCTATGAAATATCAATAATGCTTGTGGTGTCTATCTTGGCCGTGTGGAGCCTCCCCCACCTTACTAGGAAATTTGATTTGAGATTTGATGTAAAACGCGTTAGGGAAGACAAGAGAGGCGGCTGAGGGAAAGAAGGAAGTTCACATAAACTCTCTGATTGTTCATTAATTCGATATTTCAGAAGATTAACTGAAATGGGGGCTGATGGTAGTTCTGGTTCATTTGTTTGTGTTTTTTCAGAAGGGAAAAAGGAGTGAAGAATCTCAAGCGGCGTCTCAAATCACCGTATTCCCCAGCTCAAGCTTTCTCTCAGTCAGTGAATCGTATTATTCCCCGTCTTTCTTCTACTTCCTTCAAGGGGGGCAAGCCGTGCAGACCAAAAGATTGCACTGGTCTGCTCGCAGATGCTTCCTGTAGACAAATTAATTCAATTATGAGTTACTACTACTAATAACAATATCTAGTTAAATGAATTCTCCTATTAAAATAAATTGTAAAAGAAACCCTCCTTATCGTGTGGGGCCTCCCCGTTTCTTGCAAAATGTGTGCCTCGTCGTGTGGAGGTTTCGGTGAAGGTGCATCGTTCCGTATTTTGAAGGAGAGTGTTTAGATCTAATGTATTTATTAATAATTTTAGACACTATGAAATGTATTTAAAAATTGTCTTGCCGTCCCACACTTACCAGGAAATTTAATTTAATGTAAAACGCATTTGTTTTTTTTTTTGTTTTGTTTTCTCTGATATTGTTTCAAGCTTTGAACATAAGATGGGCAGGGTGACAGAAGAAAACTACATTCCAATCCTTCTCTGTCAACTTCTGCAATCGAACATACTCTCCTGTTGATTTCTGATTCGAAATTTCAGAAAATTAACTGAAATGGGCGCTGCTGTGAGTTCTCTTCCATTTGCTTCTGTTGGTCGGAAGAGAAAATGGCGTGAAGAATCTGCAGCTACTGCTTCAGACCCTGCTGTCTCTCAGGGTCCTAGTAAGCGCAGGTTTGGCTCTTCAAGCTCTTCCTCAGTCAGTGGTCAGCTGGGATATGAACACGACGTCTTCCTGAGCTTCTGTGGAGAAGACACTCGCAAGGGATTTGCTGATACCCTCTACAATCGCCTCAAAGGTGCCGGAATCCGTGTCTTCAGGGACAACGAGGAGCTTCATGCCGGCGAGGAAATTGGCCCCGAGCTTCTCCACGCGATTGAGCACTCCAATATATCCCTACCCATCTTCTCCAAGGGCTATGCCTCCAGTAAGTGGTGCCTAAAGGAGTTTGCTTTCATGATGGGGTGCAGGGAGGCAAGGAAGCAGACTGTGCTCCCCATCTTCTACGACGTCACACCCAATGAAGTCCAACACCAGGTCGGGAATTATGCCGCATCCTTTGAAAAGCATGCGAAAGAGCAGGATGTTGAGACTGTAAAGAGATGGAGGGAAGCTCTTGCTGAGGCTGGATCTTTGAAGGGTTGGGAACTGAAGAATGACACCGATGGGTAATATTCCACTCACTCTCTCTCTATTATATATAATGTCTAAATCACTCGATCTACACANGAGCAGGATGCTGAGACTGTAAAGAGGTGGAGGGAAGCTCTTGCCGAGGTTGGATCTTTGAAGGGTTGGGACCTGAAGAATGACACCGACGGGTAGTATTCCACACACTCTCTCTCTCTCTCCCTATTGTATATAATGTCTATATCACTCGATCTACACATAATTAGAATAGTTTTCGATTTTT
Organism: Sonneratia caseolaris; assembly: GCA_900006705.1. Lineage (NCBI taxonomy): Eukaryota > Viridiplantae > Streptophyta > Magnoliopsida > Myrtales > Lythraceae > Sonneratia > Sonneratia caseolaris. Next base: position 14,456 of record CXYZ01013301.1, on the reverse strand, counting down.
ATATATGTAAAAAATTATGATTACCCAATTCTTACAATATTTTTGAAGGCATCTTGTAGCTGCTTTAGGTTGAAAATTTTGTTAATAATTATAAAGATTAGGTGGAGATGGAACTTAGGGCTGGATGTGATTGCATTTGATAATTTTAAAATTAATCTAATGATTCAAAGATAAATCAGCCATAGTTGCAAGTCTCGCATTGTGTTTGCATTTGCCACTCTCAAAAGAAATGTTTTATGGATAAGTTAAAATAATGATGGGTTCTCATCTCGATTATAGTTTTTTTTGTATATTTTCTATAGACCAATTTTATATCTCAATATTGACTGGCTCTGCAGAGCAATGTTTCCTGATTTTGTCAGGTTCATAGAACAAGTAACATGTGATAAATAACGATGGAATTTGTTTTCCAATTGCGTATAGTGTAAATTGCCTTAGTCCAACATGACAATAATTTTTCCCCCACAGATACCAAGGAAAATTGACAGAAATGATAGTCACGGAGGTCTCGAGGAAATTGAAAATGGCTGATCTTTGCGTCAGCAACAACTTAGTCGGGATCGACGGACGCGTAGCAGCAATCATGGATATGCTGGGCATGGAAGTATCGGATGTGAGGTTTATTGTGCTATGGGGTATGGGTGGAATTGGAAAGACGACTCTTGCTAAGGTCATTTTCAACCTGATCTGGACTGATTTTGATAGCTGTAGCTTCATTCAAGATGTTCGAGAAACATCTGGGCGCATCGGTTTTGTACAATTGCAAAGTCAACTCGTTGCTGACCTGTTGAGGTGTCAACGCTCGGACTTCCCTACCGAAGATAGAGGGATATATGAACTCAAGTGTAGGTTTCGTGAGATGAAGGTCCTCATTCTTCTCGACGATGTTAATGATGCTAAGCAGCTCGACGCACTGGTTGCAGAGGCCGGTTGGTTTGGTGGAGGGAGTCGAATCATCATCACCACTAGAAATAAGGATGTCTTAAAAGCAGCTCAAAATCAACACCTCTATGAAGTCACAAAAATGGAGAATGCTCATGCTCTACAGCTATTCTGCAAGCATGCACTGCGAAGAGATGACTCAACGATTGAATTGAGAGCTCTATCAGTAGAAATAGTGACGCGGACTGGGTGTCTTCCATTGGCTCTTGAAGTTATAGGCTCTTCTTTGTACGGGAAAGAAGAGAGTGTGTGGAAATCAAAATCAGAGAAGTTGAGGTGCGTGCAAGATAAGGATGTCCAACACAAACTCAGGATCAGCTATGATGAATTAGATCAAACACAGAAGGAAATGTTTTTGGATATCGCTTGCATTTTTGTGGGCAATCATTATAAAAGAAATGCCGCTTACTTTTGGGAAGATAAATATCAATTTCGCCCGGAAGAAGACATTGAAGCCCTCAAGCAACTGTCTCTCATTAAAATCAAAGATGATTATCAGATTCTGATGGTCGACCTACTTCACATGCATGACCAACTGCGGGACCTAGGCAGAGAAATTGATCGACAAGAAAATCCTATAGAGCCAGGGAAGAGTAGAAGGTTGTGGGGTGAGGAAGCACTTGATGCGCTACGGAACAAGCAGGTACAAATGATCATACACATAAGCTATGCGTCATTTTAGAATCTATATAGAGGATTAGAACCTCACTCAAGACCCCAATCGTAGAAACCAGCCAGAGCCAATCACATGAAAATTTATATAATTTATTTATTTTTCTTTTATTATAATGGAAAGTAAGTAATTAAATCACACACCCGTATCTCCCTCATATTTTCACTCTTTCAATTATTACTTGACACTACCTCACACGCTTTCACCCACTGATGGTGTCGTGACACCTCAATCTCCCACACTCTTTGCTGTAGACGTTGCATGCATTCAACTTTAGCCACCTATTTATTCATAGATTTTCAAACATTAAAACAAGGAATAATTCCTCTTAATAATTCTTTTTTTAAAATAAAAACTTATTCATAAAAAAATATAATTCGATTCTTCCTCTAGTTCACGTACAAGAATATTGATAAGAACATTTTTTTAAAATGAAATAGAGTGACTTGATAAGAACTCATACACTTATAGTTAGAATTATATAACATATGGCACTGTTGACCTCAGTCACTCCATATTATATCATTGTTTGAATGATCAAAAATATCAAATTCTCAAAACTGAAGACCGATATATTATTTTTGACATGGTGTAGGGATCCAGAAGTATTATAGCCATCCGACTAGATTATAATCATGACTTGGACGGCTGCCAATTTATGCCCGAGCATTTTAGAGAGCTATCGAATTTGGAAATACTCCAACTGAAAAATGCTAATCTTGTTGGAAATTTTGAGCATCTTCTACCAAAGGTCAAATACCTCCAATGGAATGTTGATCCATCCCACTCCACTGCAACGAATATGGATATGAAGAACCTAATCGTTCTTGATTTGTCATTCAGCAGAGTCACACACGATTGGAATCTCTGGGACTCAATTCAGGTGCCGCCATTGCTTGCGAATAGTATTTGTGCTCTCACCCATCTTATAATTGTACAAAGCAAGTAGGATGATACTCTTGGTACTTACGTGTTTGTGTTGCTCCTGCAGAAGATGGCAACGAAGCTTAAAGTTCTTGACCTTAGTCACTGTCGAGAACTAACAAGGTTGTGCAATCTTTCAAGCTTTAGACAATTGAGGTGTCTATCTGTTTCTGGATGTGAGAAGTTACAAGGGCTTGATGGACTTGATAAATTGGAATCATTGAGTCAATTGTGGATTGGTGGATGTAAATCAGTTCAAAAGCTCCCCAATATGTCAAACTTGAAGTCTTTGGAGATTTTGAGCATTGACGGTTGTGAGAAGTTAGAAGGACTTGTGGGTCTTGAAGCTTTGAAAGTACTGAAAGGACTTAGCATTGAAAGATGTGAAGCAATCAAGAGGTTGCCAGATCTTTCGAACTTGAAATTGCTACAAACACTCGATGTCGGAAATTGCAAGAAGTTGCAAGGACTCCAAGGCCTTGACAAATTGGTGGAATTGAGAGATTTACATATCCATGGATGCAAATCAATCAAAAGGTTGCCAGATCTTTCGAGCTTGAAATTGCTGCAAAAACTATATGCCGGAAATTGTGAGGAGTTGCAAGGACTCAAAGGTGTTGATAAACTAGAGGGGTTGAGATCCTTAGATATTTGTGGATGTAAATCAATTCAAAGGTTGCCGGACCTTTCGGACTTGAAAATGCTACAAACGCTCCATGTTGAAAATTGCGAGGAGTTGCAAGGACTCGAAGGCCTTGATAGATTAGAGGGGTTGAGATCCTTACATATTCATGGATGTAAATCAATCGAAAGGTTGCCGGATCTTTCAAACTTGAAAATGCTGCATACACTCTATGTTGAAAATTGTGAGGGGTTGCAAGGACTCAGAGGCCTTGATGGATTGGAGGGGTTGAGATTGTTATATATTTGTGGATGTAAATCAATTGAAAGGTTGCTGGGCCTTTCGGACTTGAAAATGTTGCCATCACTCCATGTCAAAAATTGCGTTGAGTTGCATGGAGTCGAAGGCCTTGATAAATTGGAGGGGTTGAGATACTTAACTATTCATGGATGTAAATCAATTGAAAGGTTGCCGGACCTTTCGAACTTGAAAATGCTAGAAATTCTCTATGTCAAAAATTGCGAGCAGTTGCGAGGACTCCAAGGACTTGACAAATTGGAGGAGTTGAGGGGTTTAGTTATCAAAGGATGCAAATCGATCAAAATGTTGCCGAATCTTTCAAACTTGAAAACGTTGCACAAACTCCATGTCAAAAATTGTGAGGAGTTCCAAGGAGTTGAAGGCCTTGATAAATTGGAGGGGTTGACAGCACTAGTTATTGACGGATGTGAATCAATCGAAAGGTTGCCAGACATTTCCAACTTGAAATGGCTTCAATGTCTCACTGTCAAAAATTGCGAGAAGTTGCAAGGACTCCAAGGCCTTGATAAATTGGAGAAGTTGAAGGAGTTAGTTATTAAGGGATGTGAATCAATTGAAAGGTTGCCAAACCTTTCAAACTTGAAATCGCTTTGGCATCTCAATGCCAAAAATTGCGAGAAGCTACAGGGACTTGAAGGCCTTGATAAACTAGAGAAGTTGGTTCGGTTAGTTATTGAGCAATGTGAATCAATCAAAGGATTGCCGGACCTTTCAAACTTGAAATCGCTTGAGTCTCTCCATGCCCTAGATTGCAAGAAGCTGAAGGGACTCGAAGGCCTTGATAAACTAGAGAAGTTGGTTCGGTTAGTTATTGAGCAATGTGAATCAATCAAAGGATTGCCGGACCTTTCAAACTTGAAATCGCTTGAGTCTCTCCATGCCCTAGATTGCAAGAAGCTGAAGGGACTTGAAGGCCTTGATAAACTGGAGAAGTTGGATCAGTTAGTTATTGAGCGATGTGAATCAATCAAAAGATTGCCGGACCTTTCAAACTTGAAATCACTTAAGTCTGTCCATGCCCTAGATTGCGGGAAGTTGCAGGGACTCAAAGGCCTTGACAAACTAGAGGGGTTGATAGTGGTAGTTATTGATGGATGTGAATCAATCGAAAGGTTGCCGGACATTTCAAACTTAAAATTGCTTAACTTTCTTTGTGCCCAAGACTGCGAGAAGTTGCAGGGACTAGAAGGTCTTGATAAATTGGAGAAGTTGGATTGCTTAACTATTGAGGGACATAAATCAATTGAAAGGTTGCTGGGGCCTTTGGACTGGGCATTGCGTAATTCTTTCTCTACCGACGATTGCGAGAAGTTGCAAGGACTCGAAGACCTTGATAAATTGGAAGGGTTGGAAAGGTTGGAAAGGTTGTTGGGTCTCTTGAATTTGGGATCGCCTATTCATCTCAATACAAAAATTACAAGTAGTGATAGGGACTTGTACGACTTGGTCAGTTACCTGTGTTGGAGGCAGCAAGTCAATTGAAAAGTTGCAAGAAGAGCTGGAAGATTTGTCAGATTGGTCTGAAGACGAACTTAGCCGATGAAGTGCAAGAACTCGATGGGCTGGACAGAATCAGATCAATATGTATGATCATGAGAAGCAACGATAAGATACTAATGCCTCTTGAACTCTTGTTATGAGGTGATTAATTAATCTAGTTTCTGGCTTTTTACATATTATTTGATCTTATTTATGATCATCGTCTTACATATAAATAAATACATACACACACACACGAGAGGAATTGGATGTTGTTTCCTAGTCATTTACACATGTACATGTTCCATTTATCAATATTCTTTATTCTGTTACATTGGAAAAAAGTTTGCTGGCAATGTCCTTACATAGTTATATATATGTATATATATAATGGACATTAGACATATTTGCAAAGATATATCTTTTTTAATTAAAGATTAAAAAGAAATCAATTTAATTGTAAGAATTAGCATTCTATAAATTTAGATTAATTTTTTTGTATGATTAAAAGTTGATCTAAAAAGAAAAATTCACTTCTCCTTTTAATTTTACTTATCATGATATGTGAAGAGGGGAGGAAAGATATGCTGATTTTTTGGAATAGTATTCTGAAAGCTGGTTTGGCTAGACGGGGAAAGAGGACGACTCTCAACCGTCAGTTGGGGAAGAATCGGTTAATCCAATTGCTCATTCATCGTCAATGGACCCCCAAATTGTTATTTATTAATTTTTTTGAAGTTTTTTTTTCTACATTGGGTATCCAGCTGTTAATATCAATACGATGTCTTCTTGAGCTTCCGGGGAGGAGACACTCGTGAGGGATTTACTGACAACCTCCTCTACACTGCCCTTGAAGGTGCCGAGGTCCGTGTCTTTGGGGACAACAAGAGGCTGTTTATCAGCGAGGAAATTGGGCCCGAGCTATTGCATGGAATCAAGCACTCCAATATATCCATATCCATCTTCTCTGAGAACTATGCCTCCACTAAATGGTTCCTCAAGGAGTTAGCTCTCATGATGGAGTGGAGGGAGGCATGAAAGTAGATCATGCTTCCCGTCTCCTACGATGTCACTCCCAGTGAAGTCCAACACCGGACTGGGAATGGGAAGCATGCCAAAGCCTTTCGATAGCATGCCAAAAAGCAAGATCCCAAGACTATTCAAAAGTGGAGAAGAGCTCTTTGAAGGGTTGGGAATTGAGGAATGATGCTGATGGGTAATCAACTATCTATTTTAGAATCATCCATTATAGAGTCATCATTCTTGTGGAATTACTTCTGTTTTCAAGCTTCACTATAATGTCCAAATCTCTGATACAATCAATCGAATGAGAGATAATTGAAATAGTTTCAAATAAATGTTATGACTATCCAATTATCCCAACATTTCTGAAGAGGAATTAAATGTAGCTTAGGCTTAAAAACTGGTGGGAATTGCAAGGTGGAAAAGCAGCCCCTAACACTAGGCAGGATTGTGTTTCGTTTGTCTTCAAAATACAGTAACTCTGTTTTTAAGTTTCACATAAATTGGAAGCCATGCATTTTCTCAAAGTAGAGATATATGCCATGTTCCATATGTTTAGCAAACGACATTGTCGGCAGCATAATAAGGGAACATTGGCTGTTATAGATAGGGTGAGGATGTGGATTTGGGTTCTTCTCATACATGTATATATTGTAGCACATTCTTCAGCCGACTTTGCCATTAAATGCGAAACAGAGTTTCCTCACCACAATAGAAGTCCTTCCATTGTTACTGCCACAAATCACATTCCCTCATTTTGTTTTCCTAAGATAAAGTTCATTGTTTGATCATCTCTACTGTATATATCTAAGCAAGAAGAAACTACTTGTGTCCCACAGATATATATCAAGGAAAATTGATGAAGATGATCGTCACAAATGTTTCAAGGGAATTGAAGGTTCATCTCTGCATCAGCGACAACTTAGTAAGGCTTGATGATAAGGTGGAGGCAGTCATGGGAATGGTCGATGTTGAGGCACCGGATGTAAGGTTTGTTGGGATATGGGGATTGGGTGGCAATGGAAAGACAACTCTTGCAAAGTTAATCCTCAATAAGATCTCGGACGATTTGACAGTCATAGTTTCCTTCAAGACGTTTGAGAAACATGGGCATGCAGTCACAAAGGTCCCCAACAATTGAGTGACGAGAAAATCATACAGAATGGTTAGTTATTGATGGATGTAAATCAATTAATCAAAAGGTTGCCGAAATAGTAATTCTTGGATGCATGTATGAGGGAACCTTTGAATGTGAAGGTGTTGAGAAGTTGCAGTGGCCGGAAGAGCTGAAAGGTTTCTCCGGGCTGGTCTGAAGATGAACTCGGCGGATGAAATTGACATGGTCTCCATGGGCTCTACAGAATCAGATATGATCATGAGAAGATACTATAAAATATTATATGGTACATGTTTATGATCGCATACTGTGATCTTCCTGTTGGCTTCGGTCTCATGGTACATACAATCTTCAGCTTTACTTGGGCTGAGTTTTGACATCTCTCAATGGCTAAAATGATTCTTGCCGTGGGAATGCAAAATTCCAGTTACATAAAACCGATTCTCCGCCAACGCAACTTTTCGAGTTCCTGGCCATTGGCCGCTCGCGCTCCCTCTCTACCTCAGGTTTTCACTTTCTCCAATGGAGTCGGTGGATTTGCGTGGAAGATTACATCTAATCTGGGATTAGGTTCCACTTCTTTTATCATTTTTGGAATAATTGTACGGACTAACTTTTGGATGTGCGTGCTCTTGCTTTAAGTCGTGTCTCGCCTTCCAGCACTATGCTGCCGCCCACTGTGTCGCTCTCATAGGTCTGGACTGATTTATCTGAAAATGTAGTCAGCTCGGCTGACAATAGTTGCGACTTTTTCTGGTTGATATTGATTTGGCTGGATTGAATTTGTGGGCCTGTTGGCGGGTGTTTATGTTCATACTTTTTTCTTTTAAGTTGCTTCTTTTTTTCCGTGGTTACTGAATCCTCTTTTTGTGGATGTAATGCAGGTACAATGTACTCGGAGAGTGGACATTATAAATTTCTTGTGTGGAAGAAAACAGGTCTTGAGGAGGTTGAGGTTAGTTGGAAGTTAGGCTTTGGTTCGTTGGAGAGGTAGCATTTTCTTCTACTTCCTCCTACTCCTAGTTAACTTTGTGTTTAAACAATGGGTTAATGTTAGTAAGAGTTCTTGGGAAGTTCTTTACATTGATCAAATGTGTGGAGCCAATGGGGAATAAGTTTTCTCTCGTTAACTTTTTCTATGCATCATTAACCAACCACCAATGATTTGGTAGAAAGGATAAGCAAAATCAGTGTGAGGAACACCCAGCTGTAGGTTACAAATTTGATTAAGGGGTACTTTTACCTTGTTGCAGGCGGGTGAAGAGAACTGATTGGTCAAGAAGCGGAAATTTGATGAGGCCTGTAGCTGTTTCGGCTCCATTCCAACTTGCTGGGTCCATAGAGTTGCATATAGATCCAGGACACAAGAATACGAGGCTCTCCCTACTTGTGAGTTGCTGATCCCACACCTTTATGCGGTTTTATTGCACTTGTATGCTCCAGTTGTTTAGACTTCATATTATTTGGCCTCAATTTGTACGTCTTTGAGGTTTGTAGATGACCATTATGCTAATTCGACTGACTGGCTTTGCCTCATGCAAGGGCGTTGTTGCACTGGCTTAATATGTGTATTAACCTGTAAGAACATCAGCGAGCCAAAAATTTAGTGTTTGGTTGAAATATGAGTATAGAGGTCGATAGAATTTGATTGGCAGCTTAAACTTTGCAATGTCATCTGCAGTATGGCAATTTTTATTTTCTTGCTAATCTTAGTAGGTTCTGATTAGCTTCTGTAATCTTGCTTTTGGGAGATGGAGGGAACTGTGCTCGAGATCGAAGCAGACGGTCTCTCTCTTGGGAGAGGCTGAAAGGAAAAGAATAAACAAGTTCATTATTGCAATTTTCAGGAGCACACGGAAATTGGGGATGCCGGTCTCTGGTTGGAGTGAAGGAAGGATCTGCAACTGCATCCCCACTCTACTTCCAATTATGCGGGTCCCTCAGGGCAGCAGTATATATACCACGTCATACATACGTGAATGAAAGCAATTCCCCAGAATAGTCACCAAAATCAACAGAAACAATCTCCCAAGTATATACCGAGATGGTCGTGTTGATCTTTTGAGTTGAAGCACGGAAATGTGTATGGGTTTCCGGGGCAGATATATTTATAAATTATCATATACTATGTGTTTTAGGCTTTCAGTACTGATAAAAGTTAGCTTTACATTGCATCTTGTTGATCTTCATTTTATGGTTGGATTCCCTATTTTTTTTTCTTATATATGTTTTATCAGTCTGGTAGTCCATATTTAAGAAAATCAAGTGCAGTATAAAGTTGTTTTGTATAAGCATAATCGAATGCCACACACATATATATCAGTGGTATGTTTGGCAATAAGAAACCGAAGTAGACTAATGTATTATCGATATTCTTTATTATGTTACAATGGAAAAACTTCAAAGGAGTTGATTAGGCGTACTTGCTAGAATGTCCTTAATACAGTTACATATAATACTTGAGACATATTTGCAAACATGTCTTTTGTTACTAAAAATTAAAAGAAACTAAATTAATTTTGTGAATCAGTATTCTATAATTTGACATTAATTTGTAAGGGGGGAGGAAAGACACTGATAAGGATATGATTTGGTTTTCTTGTATAATATTATGAAAGCTGGTTTTGCTGGACATGGTAAGGGGGATGACCCTCAACCTTTAATAGCTCTGATTGCATTTCCTCTGTCACATGAATTAATGGGTACTTTTGAGATTTGCATCTGAAGCAGTCGGGACCGCTCAACAATGCTGAAACTCTTGCCCTGAGGTTGGAGAGAACTAAAGGCCATGTGCCATTCAAAAACCGTGCCTGACGGGTTTTCCATCATTCTTCCTCTTTGAGCCATGAATTTGGTGTTTTGGCTTAGGGGAGGAAATGATGAGCCATTTCTCTTGAGGGCCTCCTGCGCAGTATCCTAATCCACTGCATCAGCTATTCATGATTCCATTGCACATACACTTGTTCATCTCTTTCTGAGAGGTGATGTCGAGGCTGGATGAACTAAGATTGACAGAGGTTTCAGCTCAGCGGAACTTATCACCATTAAAGCTACCAACAGTAAGCAAGTGTTTCCATTTCATTTTTTTCCTTTGTCTTTGTTTGTGCTGGATACGGAGAAGCAAGTGATTATATATGTATATGTATGTATTACCATCAATATTTTCTCTCTATCCAGGCAAGAAATGTGGCAAGTGCTTCCCCGAATTCAGTGACGGCCATGCAATTTGTCGAACCACAATGTGGACAACTTTCACTAGAAGGGCTGATTTTACAATAATATGAAGCCAGTACATCTTTCAGTGGGTACTATAATGGCATATGTGTTGGCTCCATTTCTTATTATCCAACACTGAGCCAAGCTATCGTCAACAGTATCTAGGAACCCTTCCCCAACCCCCACCCCC
>CXYZ01013298.1:891430-957901 GCA_900006705.1 Sonneratia caseolaris | reverse complement strand
TATGGAGTATCTCAATTTGGGGAACAATTTGATCGACGACAAGTTTCCTTTTTGGTTGGGTTCACTTTCCAACTTGAGTGTACTCATTTTGAGGAACAATAGATTTCACGGAGGGATAGTGACGCCACATAAGAGTGAGTGTGGGTTCCCCAGATTGCAGATTATCGATATTTCACACAATAATCTTAATGGGTCATTACCATCCAGTTATTTCAAGTGTTGGAAAGCAATGATGCTTTCCAATTTGACTAGTACTAATTATTTGGGAAATACTCTTGAACTGAGCATATTTGTAACAAATGGATCTACAGAGGCATTTCTTTGGAAGGAGTATGATTACTCAATGGCAATCATCAACAAAGGCACGGACACGTTCTTCCCAAAGATCTTCAATTCCCTCATAGCCATTGATCTCTCGTCCAACAATTTCAGTGGAAAGATTCCAAGTTCACTCAGACTCTTACAAGGACTTCATTTACTCAATTTGTCCTACAATGCNTTTCCTTTTTGGTTGGGTTCACTTTCCAACTTGAGTGTACTCATTTTGAGGAACAATAGATTTCACGGAGGGATAGTGACACCACATAAGAGTGAGTGTGGGTTCCCCAGATTGCAGATTATCGATATTTCACACAATAATCTTAATGGGTCATTACCATCCAGTTATTTCAAGTGTTGGAAAGCAATGATGCTTTCCAATTTGACTAGTACTAATTATTTGGGAAATACTCTTGAACTGAGCATATTTGTAACAAATGGATCTACAGAGGCATTTCTTTGGAAGGAGTATGATTACTCAATGGCAATCATCAACAAAGGCACGGACACGTTCTTCCCAAAGATCTTCAATTCCCTCATAGCCATTGATCTCTCGTCCAACAATTTCAGTGGAAAGATTCCAAGTTCACTCAGACTCTTACAAGGACTTCATTTACTCAATTTGTCCTACAATGCCTTCACGGGACAAATTCCTCATGTCTTGAGTGATCTTGCACAACTAGAAGCTCTAGACCTTTCTCGTAACAGGCTCTCTGGAATGATCCCCCAGCAGCTATCGGATCTAGGCTTTCTCGAAGTCTTCAATGTATCATACAACCAACTATCAGGATCTATCCCTCAAGGGAAGCAATTCGATGCATTTGATAACAGCTGTTACAAAGGGAATGTCAGACTATGCGGAAGGCCCTTATTAGAGATATGTGGAAGCCCTGAAAAGGAGCCACCACCTATCCTTCCGAGTGATAGTTCATTCAAGTTTGATCGGAGGATTATACTAATGGGTTTTGCTAGTGGGCTAGTAGTCGGTGTTATCCTAGGACAAGGCATAACCATTCGACAGGACAGTTGGATCGTGGCAAAGTTTGGACGCAGATATTAGAGAGGGAGTGGCTAGTAAGAAACTCGGAGGCTTGGTAACTACGAACTACTAATAATTCTTACAAATTGCTTATTTTTTAGTATAGGATTAATGTTCTCTCTTTATTTCTTCTTTCTATGCCAAAAAACTTCTCTCCTGATTTACTTAGGAGTATGAAGAGAAAATTTTTCCATATTATTATTACACGGATGCTTTTTTTTTCTCTTTTTCCTGAACCTGTTAAGATTTGCTTGATTACAATAGGTTAACAGTATCATGTTGCGTTCAAATTTGATCCTTAAATTAATAGACATGAAATCATAATTGATCTTCTTCCCTTTTGCTCTAAGTTGACAGGGTGATGATTGGAGATGAATTTGGAATCCTAGAGAATATTACCCCCCAAGTTCGAAGAGTTTCCTAATAAGTAATTTTGCTTTCGATGTCATGTCAAATCTATATGTGGTTATTAAGTCTATGTTGTTTGTGGCTGTCATCTGTATGAGAATTGAGACTCGTGGCTATATGCTTTCTATGTATAGTTAATCTTATCCACGAGCTGCAAAGACACTATGATTTTCTTCGTTAATTACTTTATATTATGGTGAACATGGAGATAGTCTAGTGACCTGATTTCTCAACCTTCTAAACTTCCTTTTTCTTTTAACTTGCAGTTACTTGATATTTCATAGACTTAGGTAGAATTTTGAATTCACCAACCCTCGATGGTAAGGTTGCCATAGACACCAATTATGCTACAATCGATGGTTTTTAGAAAGTGACCAATCTCTTGAAATCAGTCCAACAAACTGTTGGGACTGCCTGCAACTACCTTGATAGCCTCACATTATTCGCCCCACCAACATTATCCAGATCTTAATGATTTTTGCACCAATACATGTTTATGAATTGATGAGTATATTAAGTGTCGTTGAATAAAAACACCAAAGAGTACTACTTCGGGCTGACGACGGCATACGTATGTAACAAAGGAGCCCTTAATAGCCCTTTTTTCTTTATCACACGTAAGCTTTTCAAAAAAAAGATTACTGCACATAAGAGTGGAGAAATCAAATACCTGAGGAATCGCACCGAGTTTGAGCCTACTTTTTCTCTAAAAAATATGAACTTCCACTTCGTCATTTGATCGGTTCACAAAGAGATTGGCGAAGACAATAGCAAGAATGACGAGCAACACCACAACCTGCATAAAGACCATGTTTGGATTAATACAATTCTTTCTCTTGAAATTGCAACTAACACAAGGATAGAAGAGTCAGCCACTCACCAGAGCAGAATTGTATGCAGGTTCTTTCGTATCGATGTAAGATTTCCTGGATAATGCCAAGAAAAGATGGAAAGGTAAGGATCAATCTTTTGTTACACAGTAGGAGAAATATGTAATGGAAGATTCGAATTACCAGGGACAAACCTCTTGCTCAATAGATCAGATTCCCTACAAGTTTTCTGTATTGCTTCCAATCTGCTTAGAGTTTTTGTAGCATTGGGGTCGTTCATGTCAACTATCACAGCAAATGAAAAGATCTGCTAAGCAAAGCACAGGGATTTCATCTTCCTGAATATTAGAGCTCAAGTGTCTAAAGAACAAAAACATTGGTTGGAAATTTTAGATCTTGTCAGAGTCTATACACTACAGTGACCCTAAAGTTACATGAAATAATATACCCATCTTATACTTTTGAGTTGCCCGTTTTGATATCTAAAGTAAGAAATCATCTTGCAGTTTTAAGAAGCTAGCACTTTGCAATATCTAGTGTAAAGATCTAAGCTAAGGTCAATTTGATTTTATGAGACAGAGCATGCAATGTCTTTGCTCTTCTGCAGACTCTCCTTTTCAATTGGCCCACAACAGAAGACACGAGATACAACCCCAACAATCTTTTACAAGTTTTTTACCACCATGTAGGCTTTGTTGAGTTGTCTTCTAGTGCATAAAATTATGAGTCAGGTCCACATTTAACGGTGGAAGCCCAAGGGAGTAAAGCTTAACACACGAATATATATCATCATACCTTAGGCTTCATCATGGTTGCAAAATTGAAAAATGTGCCATAGAAATTAGCCATAGTTTTTGTCCAATCAATAACTTTGGCAGTAAGACCTGGAAAAGCAAAATTCATATAATATTATCAATTATGATCCATGAATATCTAATGATACATCAAACCCCTCGTGAAATATTAAGTAAGAAATATAATTGTGACCAAGGACTTCTTAATGTCCTTATATCCTACTATTCACACAGTGATTAAAATAACATTAAGTTCATTTTTCAGCAATAAATTAAGTAATCACCCTTATCACATATCATTGATTTATATGCATATCAAAGCATCAAGAGTTGTATCCCTTAGGCTATTCTTACCACACCTCATTTCAACAACTCCTCAGAAAACTTCGATATTGTTGTAGCATAGAGCAAGAGTTCCAATAGCCATGATCTGTAAGCAGCACAAGTGAAACGCAAAAAATAATGTACTATAGATGCATTTTTGCATCAAATTGACAGAGCAACATGTTTTCTAAAGGCAGCAATGTGAATAAATAAAAGTCAAGAGCAGGTTCAGAGTAAAAAGCTTGATTGATGTAGCAAGGTTTACATCCATAAGGTAAGTATTAAAAAAAAAAGAAACTTTGAATCTACGACAAAAGCTCCAAATTATGGGAATGGTTTTTCTCCTTTGACAAACAATTATAAATATAACATAAAGCAAAGTACAATTTTCAAATAAAGTAAATTTACCATAGAAGAAATCATACACCTGAAGAACCAAGAATTCTATAACTCAGGGTTAGCACAAAACCAAAATATGGAGGGATCTCGTAGAGCATACATGTACTTCAAACAATCCTCGACATGTGTCAAAACATTTGTGACCATCTCATTTAGGCAATGCCCTGCCTTAACTGAGTTCTCCTCATACTTCAAATCCTGACGAAGATGATAAAGCCCAATCAGCAGAAAGTTTCACCAAATCGTAAGAGCCAATATGTTCTCCAGACTACAATTTCTCCAGTACATGGCAAAAATGAGGGACACACAGAATGACTTAATGAAGCGCAAGAAAGAGAACTGCACCTCAAGTTTGTTCACATATTTACTCCAGATTTCGTGGGGCCAGAACATGCATGACTTTGGTATTTCATTAATATCCTCCAAATAATCACGATGATATTTGTTTTCTGCAAGTCAATTAAAACAAGTACTCTTGAAATGAGAAAACAAAAGTTGATCACTGGAAACAATCTGGTCAGTCTCGTAGCAACAACACCTTCCATATAATGGGTCAATCTCAAAGCAAAATAAGGTTTTCCCATTAATAGCACATCAGAGAACCTGAAGAAACAAACCCATTGAATTGGAAAGAGAATCCAGAGCCAGATCTTCTGAGCCGGAAGCATGGAATAGTTTAGACAAACCTAATCCAACAAGTCCTGCCACATAGTGGCAGTACTCATCATAGTCATCAACATTTTCCTTTTCACCTGCAAGATGAGATTGTCTACTGTCATATTTAAAATCGATAAGACTTCCTTGAAGACTATGCCAGACAGTTATTGAGTTGCTCGTCAATGAAACAACACACACGGGAATCTAAAAGATTTCGCAAATTCTAAAAAGGGCTTTCACTGTCAACCAAAACTGCATTCTGTTGATCTGGCCATTAATTAACATAAAGTATTTGCCACCATTAAGCCTCACGATATCGGCTGCAGATTACTTACCTCTTTGCAAATGAATTTTGCCATCCTTGCACCCATTCGTTTGGTTATGTTGTCAATGGCCTCCTGGTAGCTGAAATTATTCCAAATGTGGGTTTCATAAGAAAATTTCCATTTAAAGAAATGGAAAGAAACTTCAACAACAACAACAACAACAACAGAATCAGCAAATTTCTGATCCCACAGATCTAACTTCTGCATTATTTTAGGTCCTTCACCAAAGGTCAAAATAATATCCAAAAATGTATAGCTGCCGAGAACTCCATATTGTTTTGAAATTCTATTTTCACACCAAACAGTCAAAATGAAAAAAGCTCCAGTAAGATAAGAACATAGCATTCATATGGTGGACTGCGACCCTCAAATATGATTCATCTCATCTCTTCTCTCACCTTCTCCCTTACTATCTCTATCCTCTGTCTCTCAGGTAGGCAAATAGAATTTATACCCTCAAATGGTCTCAGTTACAACAAGATCTTGGGGGAAAGAACAATCTGCGGAGAGGGAATACCCTTTCTCATGCCCCAGAAAGGCCTTTGAGACGTGGTGAAACACATCCATGAGGACCTTATACTCCTTTGTACCACCTTCATGAAGGGAGAAAAAAATATGATAGGAAGTAAATTTTTATCAGCTGACTCGCAATGTAAAGGGTATAGAACTTGATAATCATTACACCAACAATAAATGTGCCTGCCTACAAGAATATCTAGAACATATAAGTAGTTAATAGGGAGTATCAAATGTCAAAATAATCCTCAGGTATTTAATGTTCTATTGATAATAACGTAGAAAGCATACATAAAGGATCCTGTCCATGGTGAAACACAGCTGATTTAATTATGTGTTTGCAGATAAAACAGACAAACAGATCAGAAGTTTTACAACGGATTCTAAATCCATTTGAAAATGTTCAAATGCTGCCCAGGCTATTGTATAAATATATTATAGAACACAAAGCCTATGGATGAAGACTTCAACTTCTATGAAACATATATCAATTGCCTGAACTTCTTGTAACAGAAAAAAAAGACGGATGAAATCATCACCAGACTAGATTTAAACAACAGAAAATCAAAATAAAGAAAAGGTTGCAATTATTGCACTCACATGAAAAATGCCAGTCAAATTCATATATTTGCTTATGAAATGCAATCAGAATGGGCACTTTGACATATGTACGTATGCTTGTGTCATCCTCTGCGGAACAAATTCAGATTGATAGAGCAAATTTTAGCAAAACATGAGTGTAGATTCGAGATGGAAATAATAGAAATAAATCAAATCAGACATAAAGCACATCGTTGAATCTAGAACAAACCATATCTCAAGAGCCTGAAGCACCAAATAGAATATGCAAACCTGCAGAACAATAGAAAGTACCCCATGGAAATCAATCATTGGTATAATTGTCACTTTGAATATCATTAGGGCCAATACTATAAGAACATATGACTACATATGGACTTATTATTCATATAAAACAATCATCAGAAACTAATAAAAATGTTGAGTAATAGCAGAAATTAACTCGGAGAGTCTAGTAAAAAATGCAAAGCTCAATGTGTTGATCATACAATATTATGACCATGAGAACCAAGTTGACCATATCTATATGACCAGATATAGAAACATTAAGCTATAGCTGAAAAAGAGATTGAAATGAAGCTCAAAAGATAGAAGCACCAGTATGCCTGAATATAAACCTGCCAAGTCTAACTCTGAGAGTTTGATTGTACAGTACGCAGGGCGATTCTGGAGTATTTTCAACAAACACAGCATTGATTATAATTAAAACGCAACTCGGCAAATATATTTGGTACGAAATTTTCCAGAAAAGCCAGCCCCTGCAAAACATATATCCTTCTCACAAAAATGGTAGCTTCTCGCGGGCCGTATAAGACAAATAGAACGATTGAAGGTCCTATTCTAAAGAAAACTCCAACAGAGCAACAAATACTTGAAATTGATAGGCTAATCCTATCGACTCATCCACTCAATCTGGTTTAAATAAGCCGTCATGCAAAAAATCTACAAGCGCGTAAAAGCATAAATAAAATATATATATTAATGAGGAAAAAGGAGCAAGAAAAGGGAGAAATGCATTAGATGGCCGTCAAAATCAAACTCCATCAGCAAATCAAATCCGCGGTTTCCCCATAAAAAGACAAATCACCCTGGCGAAATCATGATGAGATCAGGGAAATGAAAATCAAACTCACAGCGTCTCGGAGTTTGGTGTCAAGCTGCTGAATGACGAGGGCGAAGCTGCGGGAGACCTTGTGGAGCACGGTGTAGCAGAAGCCCCCGTGTGGGTCCGGCGGGTTCTGCTTCTCGGCGTGCCTAACCGCCATCCTCGGCTTCAGCAACGGGTAGAAATCATCCGGGTTCTTCAGTATTGCCCTCAAGCTCTTTTTTTTTTTTTTATCAAACCCCGAAACAGATCGCTGGAAAGAGAAGAGGAGGAAGACCCAAAATAGGAAATGGAGAATCTAAACGGCAGGTGGGTTCGTTCTCGAAGCTTTTCTTTTCTCCTGCTCTCTCGCGTGGTGGGTTCGGTTCAGTCAGTGTCAGTTCCAATGTGGCGTCTGTGAAGTTGATTGCATGAACAGGGGATTGGCCAAAGGGTCGTATCAAAATCATTGGCCGAGGAATTAATTGGATCAAAGCTGGATCTTTGATGAGGGGAAGGGGACAGAGCAGGGGACAAGATACGCTGAAAAGGGACCCTCCTGAAAATGGGGTTAGCGAACTGCGTAGGAGTTATGGTGAGGAATAATCAGAGAGACAGCATCTGTCGAAGTACCACAAAATCAACTCTTGTTGCATATCCCACGAAATCTATGGCTTGTTTTCTTATATAATATACTAAATATGGATGAACGTCCACTAAATTCCATCAATCAATTCCACTGAATTCCCAACTTAAGTATACGAGTTAGAATAACATGTAGCACGAGTCATGTGATGTACATAATAGTAATCAGTAAAGTTGAGCATATATATATAGATATATCAAAATTAGGAATATATATATATAACAATTTTTCTTCTATATTTTTAGAATTTGCGCGCTCCATTTTTTAATAGTCAATAGTTATTCCTGGTTAGATTCATCATTTGATAAATGAAAATAATAATAATAATAATCTTATTCATTGTTAAATCCTTGTTTTGTTTTATCCTCGTCAGTTTTTATGTTTGCCTCCTCCCATTGATTTTGGCAAAGTTTGGCATACGCACGTTGTCAAATTTTTAACATCATATTTAATATATAATAGATCTAAGAGAAGTTAATTGATAGATAGATTTTATTTCAAATATCTCTGCCATTATCCTCTTAATTTTGTTCATACGGTGCCGCTAGAAGATCCTCCATCACATCAATGTTCGAACTTCCGGTTGAATTTACGGCCATTAACAAGCAACGCTTAGTCAGAGAGATAAAGAATGAAGATATCGGGCCATCGGGTTGTTTTGTTCATGCCCGACTAGATGGCAAGTTTATGGATGCATCGATTGTGCATGGGTGTGGGTGCTATTTCGCTGCAGGTTGTACTTCTCAATCGGTTGAAATGTTCTTCTCAATCATCAGTATGCTCATATAAGATCTAATCTTCGTTTCGACCCGCTTCTGAGCAGGGAGGGATCCAGTTCTATTCCGACTTGCCGTTGGTTCACTCCCTCGGGGCTGGATCAGTTGGACTGTCATTTCCTCGTTTCATATGGTGCAGAAATGTGCCAAGATGGCTATCTAGGTGGTTTCTGAAAAAGCTTTTACGACATCTTTTGTAACAAATGATGAAAGCTAACAGGGAACTACTTTCCCGCCAGAAATAACCAATTTAGTTAGTTAGTTTCAGGACTAACCAATTGGACTTCTCAGTGCTTTACATATAAATGTACTCTAAGGCTCAGAATTGAAAGGCATAATGACAAGTTCTTGTTCTTCATTCTTCTGTTCCTCTCTCTTTCTTCTTTAGTTGATGAAGCGTTCAATCATCCTCTTCCCATACCATTCCTCTCACACTTTAGATCGAAATTCCATCAACTAACATGTTATGCATTTGCAGGCTACAAAAGTCATTATATGGATTGAAGCAGGCCTCTCGCCAATGGTACTTCAAGTTCTATGAGGCTATGGTGTCCCAAGGATTCAAACAATCACAACTGGACCATTCGTTATTCATCAAAGGGAGCAATGATTCAACATTTGTTGCGTTAATTGTCTATGTTGATGATATTTTAATTGCAAGTAACAGTGATGATCTTGTGGGACAATCAGACGACATGCACAGCCCATTCTTCCTCCAAAGCGGTGATCATCCAGGTCTGGCACTAGTATCTCACACTCTCACAGGTCCCAATTATTTTTCATGGAGCAGAGCAATGCGAGTTGCACTTACGGCAAAGAATAAATTTGGATTCGTTGATGGAACTATGCCACAACCTCCTGAAGCAGATTCTACATTTAGGATCTGGTGTAGATGCAATAGTATGGTGGTTTCTTGGATTATCAATTCAGTTTCCAGAGAAATTTCAGAGAGTCTAATGTCGTTAGAAACAGCCCAGGCCATCTGGAATGATTTGAAGGACCAGTTTCACCAAAGCAACGGGCCAAGGATTTTCCAGTTGAAACAAAGTTTGAACTCATTATCACAAGGCTCAATGGATATTAGCACATACTTCACCCGCATCAAGATTCTTCAAGATGAATTGAAGACTTATCAACAAGGATTGGATTACCAACAGCTCGAAGCAATTATGCAATTCCTAATGGGCTTAAATGAGTCTTTCGCAGGTGTCCGCACTCAGATCTTGATGATGGAGCCATTACCACCACTGTCCAAGGAGTTCAGTTTGGTCATGCAAGAAGAAAAGAGGCGCTCAATAGGGAATGGTTCGACTGCAATTGAATCAGTGGCATTTTCTGTAGCTGCACCACAATACGCAACAAGTCTACCGGGTGCAATGATTGCTGCAACTACCGGAAGAGGAGGACGACATGAACGACCGATATGTACTCACTGCGGTATGACTGGTCACCGCATTGACAGGTGCTACAAACTTCATGGATTTCCTCCAGGGTATCAAGTACGACCCCGTTCATTCCCTAGCATACATCAGCCAAGGCCTGTACACAAGACACAGAATGAAGGGTTTCATCTACGTCCAATTGCGAATGCTGCTATTACAAATCCTGCAGAACCTTTTTCCACTGAGCAAATGCAACAAATGATCGCTTATTTGAGTACACAACTCAATCAACAGCAAACCAAATCCTCTGTTTCAGGGAGCACACACGGTGCAGCTGTCTCGGACGTTTCCATGACTCCACGGACAAGTAGCTCCATATCCAATTTGCATATAGATGGTAACTCTTGCTTCGCTTTGTTACCAGATATGACAAGCTCTAACTCTTCAGCTTGGGTGCTTGATACAGGTGCAACCCATCATGTGTGCAATACATTATCATTGTTTAGTCATTCTCAATCTGTCACTTCTATCAACATTACTTTACCAATTGGGCTATCTGTTAAGGTTCCACGTATTGGCACAGTTTGTCTATCCCCCAAGTTAGAGTTGCATGATGTGCTTTATGTTCCCTCCTTTCAGTTCAACCTTATCAGCATCAGCTCTCTGATTTCTACAAATAACTGCCAAGTTGTTTTTGATGCTAACACTTGTGTTATACAGGACCGAACTCAGGGCTTGATGACTGGGAAGGGTAGCAGACATGGAAATCTATACATCCTTGATTCACAATCTACTGCTTCATTTACCAATGATCGTTTATGTTTTTCTACTATCTCATCTGATGTTTGGCACCTCCGTTTAGGACATGCCCCTTTTAATCGCATACACTCTTTACGACATATACTTGGACTGAAACAAGATACTTCCTTGCTTTCTTCCACACATTGTGATATCTGTCATTTGGCTAAACAACGGAAGCAATCCTTCCCTTCATTGAATAATATGAGCAAACATCCTTTTGATCTAGTGCAATTAGATGTATGGGGTCCTTTCTCTATTCATACAACTAATGGCCACAAATACTTCCTTACAATAGTTGATTATCACTCACGAGCTACCTGGTTATACCTATTGCGCACCAAGTCTGATGTCGAAAAGACCTTTCGCGATTTCTATCAACTCATCCTTAATCAATATAACAAGCCTATAAAGGCCATCATGATAGATAATGCACCTGAATTATGTTTTAATGCTTTTCTCAAAGAAAAAGGAATCATAGCTTTTCATTCTTGCCCAGAAACACCAGAACAAAATGGAGTTGTGGAGCGAAAACATCAACATATACTGAACGTTGCCCGTGCTCTAATGTTTCAGTCAGGAATTCCCTTGTGCTATTGGGATGCTTGCGTGCAAACAGCAGTCTACTTGATCAACCGCACTCCATCACCCTTATTAAGCAATCGGAGTCCTTTTGAAGTACTTAACAAGAGGCAGCCAAGCTACCAACATCTTCGAGTTTTTGGGTGCCTTTGTTATGTCTCCACCAGTCCTCATGGTCGGTCCAAATTCGCTCCACGCGCAAAGGCCTGCATATTCATTGGATACCCTGCTGGATATAAAGGCTATAGGCTTCTTGATCTTGAAGATCGTCGCATATTAATCTCCCGCCATGTCTTCTTCTATGAAACCATCATGCCTTTCAAGCATTCTCATACTTTTAATTCGGATTTCTTTGCAGATGTAATTCATCCAAATGTTCCTCCTTCCACAACTCCTCGACCAGCTCCACCACAGCTCCTTTCCTCTCCTCCAAGATTGCTTAGTCCATTAAAAGATGAGTGTCCACAATCCACACCACCCAACAATGGCATACTCCACCGGGACATCCATATTCCTGCCCGCTTCCGTGATTATTATTGCTACTCCTTTTCTTGTGATCCACATTATTCAACGGCCCATCCTTTGTCTCATTACATTACTTACGATCGTCTGTCTGCAGCCCATAAAGCCTTCGTTGCTGCCATTTTGTCTCAAACTGACCCAACCACCTACACTGAAGCTATCGCTTCTCCCATTTGGCGACGGGCAATGCAGGATGAACTTGATGCTTTGGAGACCAATCGCACATGGGAAATTGTCCCTTTACCCCCCGGCAAACATCTCGTTGGTTGCAAGTGGGTTTATAAGACCAAGTACCATGCGGATGGCACAATTGACCGCCACAAAGCTCGTCTAGTGGCCAAGGGATATACTCAACAAGAGGGCATCGACTACTTGGATACATTTGCTCATGTTACCAAACTTGTCACAGTCAAACTAATTTTTGCTCTTGTTGCCATTCGCAGGTGGACCTTGTGCCAAATGGATGTTAGTAACGCATTCCTAAATGGCGATCTCCTCGAAGAAGTTTTCATGCAGCTCCCGCCTGGCTACCATGGCAGAAAGGGGGAGTGTCTACCTGCAAATGCAGTTTGCAGGCTACAAAAGTCATTATATGGGTTGAAGCAGGCCTCTCGCCAATGGTACTTNTATTAAGCAATCGGAGTCCTTTTGAAGTACTTAACAAGAGGCAGCCAAGCTACCAACATCTTCGAGTTTTTGGGTGCCTTTGTTATGTCTCCACCAGTCCTCATGGTCGGTCCAAATTCGCTCCACGCGCAAAGGCCTGCATATTCATTGGATACCCTGCTGGATATAAAGGCTATAGGCTTCTTGATCTTGAAGATCGTCGCATATTAATCTCCCGCCATGTCTTCTTCTATGAAACCATCATGCCTTTCAAGCATTCTCATACTTTTAATTCGGATTTCTTTGCAGATGTAATTCATCCAAATGTTCCTCCTTCCACAACTCCTCGACCAGCTCCACCACAGCTCCTTTCCTCTCCTCCAAGATTGCTTAGTCCATTAAAAGATGAGTGTCCACAATCCACACCACCCAACAATGGCATACTCCACCGGGACATCCATATTCCTGCCCGCTTCCGTGATTATTATTGCTACTCCTTTTCTTGTGATCCACATTATTCAACGGCCCATCCTTTGTCTCATTACATTACTTACGATCGTCTGTCTGCAGCCCATAAAGCCTTCGTTGCTGCCATTTTGTCTCAAACTGACCCAACCACCTACACTGAAGCTATCGCTTCTCCCATTTGGCGACGGGCAATGCAGGATGAACTTGATGCTTTGGAGACCAATCGCACATGGGAAATTGTCCCTTTACCCCCCGGCAAACATCTCGTTGGTTGCAAGTGGGTTTATAAGACCAAGTACCATGCGGATGGCACAATTGACCGCCACAAAGCTCGTCTAGTGGCCAAGGGATATACTCAACAAGAGGGCATCGACTACTTGGATACATTTGCTCATGTTACCAAACTTGTCACAGTCAAACTAATTTTTGCTCTTGTTGCCATTCGCAGGTGGACCTTGTGCCAAATGGATGTTAGTAACGCATTCCTAAATGGCGATCTCCTCGAAGAAGTTTTCATGCAGCTCCCGCCTGGCTACCATGGCAGAAAGGGGGAGTGTCTACCTGCAAATGCAGTTTGCAGGCTACAAAAGTCATTATATGGGTTGAAGCAGGCCTCTCGCCAATGGTACTTCAAGTTCTATGAGGCTATGGTGTCCCAAGGATTCAAACAATCACAACTGGACCATTCGTTATTCATCAAAGGGAGCAATGATTCAACATTTGTTGCGTTAATTGTCTATGTTGATGATATTTTAATTGCAAGTAACAGTGATGATGCAATATTGACTTTGAAGCAGGAGTTACAGCACAAGTTCAAGATGAGGGACTTGGGGCGACCCAAGTATTTCCTCGGATTGGAAATGGCATATGCCTCCTCCGGGATCTCAATATGTCAGCACAAATACGTTTTAGAGCTATTAACAGAATCCGGTTTTCTTGGTTGCAGGTTTTCAAGTGTCCCAGTAGAACCTAATTCAAAAATGACCAAGACAAGGGGAGATCTGTTAGAAGATCCTGCCATGTATCGCCGAATAGTTGGAAAGTTGATTTACTTGACAATTACAAGGCCAGACTTGAGTTATGCCGTCAACATTTTGAGTCAGCATATGGCTGCACCTCGAACCTCACATTGGCATGCAGCTGTAAAAGTGCTGCAATATCTCAAAAGTACCATCGGGCAGGGATTGTTTTATGCGGCCTCATCTGAGGTAACACTAAAGGCTTTCGCTGATGCAGATTGGGCAAGTTGCCCAGATACCAGAAGATCAATATCTGGATTTTGCGCCTTCCATGGATCCTCAGTGATTTCTTGGAAATCCAAGAAACAGAGTGTTGTGTCTCGATCAACAGCGGAAGCAAAATATAGGTCCATGGCCAATGCGACCTGTGAATTAGTGTGGATAAGGGGCCTATTAAAGGATCTGGAGGTCGATCAAGAGGGTCATGCGATGCTCTACTGTGACAATGAGGCTGCTCTCCACATAGCCTCAAATTCTGTTTTTCATGAGAGGACAAAGCACATTGAGCTCGATTGCCATTTTGTGCGAGAAAAACTGCAAGAAGGGGTGATCAAGACACTCCATGTTAGTTCACAAAACCAACTTGCAGACGTCTTTACAAAGGCCTTGCATCCCAAACGGTTCAAGCTACTCCTCAGCAAGCTGGGCGTCCAGAACATTTACACCCAGCTTGAGGGGGAGTGTAACAAATGATGAAAGCTAACAGGGAACTACTTTCCCGCCAGAAATAACCAATTTAGTTAGTTAGTTTCAGGACTAACCAATTGGACTTCTCAGTGCTTTACGTATAAATATACTCTTAAGGCTCAGAATTGAAAGGCATAATGACAAGTTCTGGTTCTTCATTCTTCTGTTCCTCTCTCTTTCTTCTTTAGTTGATGAAGCATTCAATCATCCTCTTCCCATACCATTCCTCTCACACTTTAGATCAAAATTCCATCAACTAACATCTTTTGCTATTGTTTTTCAAAGACTCGTCTAATAATAATGTTGCAATAAAACCTTGGTCTCAGGCTCAATCTTTGCTTGCTTTCCGACTTTTCCCAACAGCACGGATACTCAAGAGGATCCAGCGCTCAAGAAGCTCCAAGCTGCGTAGTTACCGAATCCAAATGTCGATGACTGCAACTGGATTTTGCAATCGATCCTTTGTGGCAATTAAGCGAGCAATGACTCTCATGCTCTACTAGGGAAAAAAGAATGAAAAGCAAGCCATGAAAATCTCGCAGATAATTTCAAGCTCTCCGATTTTCCCCGTTGTAGGTAAATAAGTCCTTAAGCTTCAATTACATTCCACATGATTAAGCAGGAGCCTTCTCTGCTGAACTACAAACAATGATGTTGACTGGTTTCTTAGCCAAAAAGAGACAAGGAGTCTCTAATTGTCCAATCGATACAGTGAACTCAGAGAGGGGGACACCATCGCAAGCCTCCGCTGAAGCTTTCGGCTCTAGTTTTTCTTGTGTGCTGCAGAATCTATGAAGCAAAGCAAGAATTGAAAAGGGAAATTAGAACTCAGTCACTGCAGAGATGTTGAATTTGGCGGTTGAAATGAACTGGAAGTGGAATCCATAACCGGAAGAAACTCGTCTAGTAAAAAAGCATCAGTTTCTATCCCTTCTATCCTTATTTGAGAATCCCGGTTCTTTCAACAGCAGCATGCCGAGATAGCATTTTCCGGCATGCCGGAAAATTCCTTGAGATAGCCAAAGTCAAGAGTTTTGGAATCGAGATGAGTAATGACCTTGCAAGGGGAAAATGCCAAAAAAAAAAAAGTTCTGAAAGTGTGCGGAGGAAACCATCAGAAACCCAGGGCTGAAAATGGACCCAAGTGTCCGTTTCTCGTTTCCTCTTCACTTGTGGCAGCAGGAAACCCATTTCGTCAGCTGAAGTTGGTTCCGTCAATATTTGCCCAGATAGTTTCATCTGTCCCATCTTGGGAATCTATGGGAAAGTTAACATTGCATGAAAGTCGGGGCTGAGAAGGAGCCAAGGGATCTGTCTATATAAGATCACCTAGTTAAGCCATTAAATCCGAGAGAGAAGTACATAAACACCCAGAAACCGCTAAGATTAGAATTGTTCAAAGCTCGGTTGTTGTAAGGCAATGATGGAGCAATGAGTTGCATCTTCTATGCTACCTCCTCCGTCATGGTCCAATGAAACATATTATTGTCTGTGAACTTTGACAGTGTCAGTTACTTAGTACTCGTTGAAATCGACAATATTAAACTGGCAGACGGGGGACTGTGCTCGTCCAACCGCGCAGGGTGAATTGATACATGGAACTAAGGATCAAGTTCACCTGATCCAGAAAATCAAGAAGTCAACTTCACGGAAGAGATTTTGGCCTAAGCTGCATCAAAGTTGTGGAGAAATTTTATAATAAGATGGATTTAGGCTCCGCCTGATTAATTAGGATTGATTGGGAGTGGGGTTTTGGTANTGATGAGATGGATTTACGCTCCGCCTGATCAATTAGGATTGATTGGGAGTGGGGTTTTGGTAGCGGGTGAGTGATAGAGGAGACAGAAGTTTGTATTGTGTGGCTCTCCGTCCCTCTCCCATTCAGTGTTTCGAATTGAGCAGCCAGAGCTCATGTAGACACTGTGCAGCCGCCCAACCTACCCACCTACTTACTCTCCCTCCAAAAGCTTCTACCTTTTCTTTTTCAACAGTCTGTTCTTCCATCGTCTGTCTACTATCTCTTCAAAATGCAGCTCTGCNCTGTCCGTCTCCCATTCAGTGTTTCAAATTGAGCAGCCAGAGCTCATGTAGGCATTGTGCAGCCGCCCAACCTACCCACCTACCGACTCTCCCTCCAAAAGCTTCTACCTTTTCTTCTGCAACAGTCTGTTCTTCCATCGCCTGTCTACTATCTCTTCAAAATGCAGCTCTGCAGAATTCGATCTGCGCCTCTGCACGCCCCTTATCTCCTGAGGAGCCGCCCCTTTCATTGCTCTCCACCCTCACCTAACTTTTTCTTCAAACCTCAATCAGCCGCCCCCTCCCTCCCGTTGGAGACCAGAACTTTTCCAGGCATTCGCTGCGTCAGCGATCATAATCATGGCGTCGTCGAACTGGACGAACGCGAAGTGGAAACAGACACTGGTATCAACAGCGATTACGGGTCGTTTGAAGAAGAGGAGAAGAGAGCGGTAGTGGCGGCAGAGGTGGGAGAGGAGCTGGTGGAGCAGGGATTGTGGAAGCAGATGACGGAGATCGTCAAGTTTGCAGGGCCCGCCGCAGGTCTTTGGATATGTGGGCCTCTGATGAGCCTCATTGACACCGCCGTGGTTGGTCAGGGAAGCTCCACAGAGCTTGCCGCTCTTGGTACTGTCGCCTTTCAATCCATTCCTCTATAAAATTCAATTTCAATGTAGGATAGCTTCTTTAAACTTCTATTGTTGTCCACGTAACTACTATATTCCTCCAAGAAAATGGGAAAGTCAAAATCTTTTCTAGGAAAGTATCAAAATGAAACTGAAAGCTAGTAGCGGATGCACTCATATTCTTCAGCTTACTGGACCAATGGTTCTCTTAGCTCTTCGGCTAATATTTCTTGTCAGTTATTCCCATTTTGATCCTGAAGCACTGGTTGTTCTACGATCACCATGTCGTGTGACCATTTATTTGTTTCTATTGGCAGGTCCAGGAACAGTTCTATCCGATGCCATCAGCTATGTTTTTATGTTCCTCTCTATTGCTACTTCCAATATGGTTGCGACTTCCTTGGCTCGAGAGGTTTGAATCTTGAACTGGCTGAGAGCTTCATGGCTTGCTCTTATAGTAGCTGAAGCAATTGCAAAGTGTAATCTCTTACTTCAACTAGAATGCAGTGTACACAGTTTATGCAGTCTCTATGCGGGGGCTTTCCCTTTCTAGTGTTTAGCATGATAAATTATGCTTTGTTCTACTCTCTCTTCATCTACTATAAGAGCATGTGATGGGCAGGACAAAGGTGAGGTGCAGCATCAAATATCAATCCTGCTGTTTGTTGGGTTGTGCTGTGGCTTCTTCATGCTTTTTTTCACAAAATTCTTTGGTTCATGGGCATTAACTGGTAATGAACACTGCTGCCTCAACATTTTCTTTTTCTTTTCTCTGAGCATTGTAATTGTTACTTTTGATAATTCATCTGGAGCAGAAGAGTTTTTGAAAATAAAAGAGTGGGGAAAATCTTACAGTACTAACAAAATCTCATTCTTGCTCTTTTCAGCTTTTACTGGCCCGAAAAATGCCCATATTGTGCCTGCATCAAATGCTTATGTTCAGGTTCACTCTCCCGCTCTCTTGCAAAGACTTTGTTCTTATTAGTGATTTCCATTTTCATTTTCAATGCTCCTGTTGTTATATTGGAAATGTAAGTTGTAAATTGTGGAAGTGTTATCTGGAATGCATGTAAATCTGTAAGTGATTCTTCTTCTGCTGCTTCTTTGAAGTGCACGTAAATATCCTTCTTCATTTCTATAGTTGCAAGTATTTGTTTAATTTTTTTAACTTTTATTAATGTCATCTTTTCTCTTCCGTAGATTCGAGGCCTAGCATGGCCTTTTATCCTCATTGGATGGGTGGCTCAAAGTGCTAGGTGATGAACTTTCTGTCTGTCTGTGTCTATCTCTTTCCTTGAAAGCTATGTATGTTGATACCTCCTTATGTTACTTCAGTCTCGGCATGAAAGACTCGTGGGGACCTTTGAAGGCTCTTGCTGTTGCCAGTGCTATAAATGGTATTGGTGATGTAATCTTGTGCATGTTCCTGGGCTACGGTATCGCTGGAGCTGCATGGGCCACAATGGCCTCACAAGTACGATCAAATAAAAACAATTGAACTTCCTGTTGCCATTCCCATTAACTATGTTATGTTAATGATGAAGCTTTCCCTGACCAGCATGTCTTCTAGATTGTTGCAGCTTACATGATGCTTGCAGCACTGAATGGGAAAGGTTACAATGCATTTGCTGTCTCTGTCCCATCTTATGATGAACTTGTTTCAATTATTGGGATAGCTGCTCCTGCCTTCGTGACTATGATATCAAAGGTTTCATCCTTTTTGCAGCTATAGCTTAATCCTCCATTGAGTTGCTTCTGCTAGCTGATGGATTTTTCATATTTCAGGTGGCTTTTTTCTCGCTTCTTACTTATGCAGCTACATCTATGGGAACCATCACTGTTGCTGCTCATCAGGTATTTTGTTTGCCCTCAACAAAACATGCATCTTCTCTATTTTGCCCTTATCAGTATTGAATTAATTTTGAATGTTACCAAATATCATTTTCCAGGTCATAGTCCAGATGTTTTTCATGGGTACAGTATGGGGTGAGCCTCTAAGTCAAACTGCACAGTCTTTTATGCCTGAGTTGATATATGGAGCAAAACGAAGCTTGAAAAAGGTATGCAGTATTTGGACTGATGAGGCCTGCTTACCTATGATTGGTTAAATAAAATGATTTCTGCAATCTACACATGAGAAAAAGAGGAAGCTTTTGTATCTTTAGTGCAGCTGCTATTTCAAGTCTTTGCATTCTTGGATATGCATCGCAAGTAGAGTGCATTTATCAATAATGTCAGTTAGAGTACATTGCTCACAATCAGTGTGAGATATTTCATTTGAGGATTTACACATCCGGTAGTTCAGTCATATCTATAGATGCAAAAATTCCATCTTTATTTGCATGATAAGTTTAGAGAAATTCTGTTATATGATATGTAATTTGGGTCTGCCTTGGTTGCTTGTGTTCATGTCTTTAGAATCACAAGATGACTGTGACTGGGCCTGAACCTTTAAGAAATACTCTTCCTGACAATTTGACCCAAACAAGCCATAATTTCCCTTTTTATTTGCTTGTGATCTCAGTCTTTCAATGTTTATGTACCTTTCCACCTTTATAAACTCATATGTGCATACAGCATTATGTTTACATTCTAATCACGTCCTTTCACTTAAAGTAATGCTGGCAAGGTCTTGTACTGGTTATGCTGAATGATTGGTACATGATTCCTCGATTATGCGAATTTCTTTTGTATTTTTTATGTGTAAAATTTTCTTTGTAGCTGCCTTTTTTACCTCTAAATTTTCTCATCTGGAGACAGGCTCAAATGCTGCTCAAGTCTCTCATGATAATTGGAGCTATACTTGGAGTAATTTTAGGGAGTATTGGAACCACGGTTCTCCAGTGCTTCCCGGGTACCTTCACATCTGATCACAATGTCATTCGAGAGGTGAGCTCTTTTACAAGTTGTCTGGAATATTAGTCTAACAATATATTCTTTAGCGCTGTTCCAAATGCTCTTTCAAAGAGGAAGAGCTGGATATGGTCAAAAATTCATAGCAATGTGCATAACTTGGCATGAAAATTTATTTACCAAGAATTGGTTTGAAAAGCTTGAGCCTGAGCTATGTCTCTTGCTTCTTTATCAGAATTTTATTGTAACTAGAACCAATAATTGTTATGTTTCTTCATATTTTATCATCATTGTGTGGGCAGATTCACACGGTTCTGATTCCATATTTCATCGCATTATCTGTGACACCTCCCACACTTAGCCTTGAGGGCACATTACTGGTATGTTGTTGGTGTAGTGATATTTTGCTTTCAATAGATATCTTATATTGACATCAGAAGTTCAATCTTAGCATAAAGAAAGTCATAGCACGGCATATGTGAAAAGAATCCAGTCCAATTAATTTGTCTTACCATTCTGTTCAAAAAATTAATTTGTCCTTCCATGATTGGAATAGCTGTTGTAGTCCAGATGATAATTTTAAGTGGGCAGAGGTTAAATTCATTGATATATCTGCCTGAATTTTTGGATTAAGATCTTCATAACTAGGTAGTGTTCGTTTTAGTTTTATCTTTTCCTGGATTATGGTCTCCTTTCAGTTGGTACATTTTGCTAGTAAACATGCTATGCAGAGGGCTTTATCTTACTATCTCCCACCCGAGTTTTCTGTATATATGTGCAGGCTGGAAGAGATCTCAAGTTTATCAGTGCATCAATGAGTGGATGCTTTGTTTTGGGCTCTCTTCTACTACTGGTAAGGATTCTGTTATTTAAAAAATATCAAACTGCTTTTGATCATCTCACCAGATTTACCAATCTTTCTTTTCTACCGCCAGCTTGTGAGCAGCAGTGGGTTTGGTTTAGTGGGTTGTTGGTGTGCCCTCTCGGGATTCCAGTGGGTAAGTTTCACCATTTTGTTCGCTCACTCATTTGCTTCTACTAGAACTCATCATCTGATTCTCTCTTAAACTCTTCAGGCTCGGTTTCTTCTTGCTCTTTGGCGCCTCACTTCCCGTAATAGCATCTTGAGACTTGGTGCAACCAAGTCATTAAAAGCTCAAGAAGCTTAGGGCTGCCTGGCTCGATATTGTTCTCTTGCACATGCATGAGGCAAACAGTTGAGGCAGCTCTTAGTGTAAAACCTAAAGCAAGAAGGGGACATCCCCTCGTGCCCATGGATACTCTAAACCAGTCATATACAGGCAGTGCAGATCAGGACAGAGAGAGAGTCGATTCTTGTCCATCAAGCTTATGGCAAAATAAGCTCAATAGGCTTGTTGTGTTAGCACCATTCATTGTACTAGGTGTAAACTTTGGTATGATAGCATTTGTAGAATCTTGATCTGTTGTAATCGTAGATTGCTCCTTAGGCCGTGGCATTGGTGACAAAAACTTGCGTCTGTGTTAATACTCAATGTAACGTTTACTATAGAAGAATCATTGTTTTGCATCGTATTCACTTCCCAAAAGTGTGGAAGATTTTTGCAAATTATGGATCAACACTCGAGTGTGTGTGCGCTTGTGGTCTACGGTTCCCTGTGCAAAATGGACATCTCTGAGGCGGACTTGTGAAAAGCAGAAAACAGGGCCTCTCAGTACAAGGAATTTTCTTGACGAATGTATGACTTAAAACATCTTGTTTCGTATTCTAACCGATGCCATCATTGTTCTAGGTAGGTTTGACCGGTGGAAATTGATTCTTAATCAAAGATTTCACAAACGAAAACCATTCGTGATATTGTGATGCTCGAACAAGAATGAATCACGATGATCTTACGGAAATGCGTTCAATGATAGCGTGGCCATCGAGGGCTCTTTTGGAAGGGAGGCCACAAGCCACAAATTTTGTCTCACAGAGAAATTGGAGGGACACGGAAGTATGCAGTTGCAGTGTGCGAGATGTCACTGTTCTGCATAGGGAATATGCCAAAACGCTAGAAATGTGCTCGAGGAACCGTCCTCTTGCTCACTCCCTCCACCCTTTGACAAGTAAGAAATTATTGAGAANCATTAGAAATGTGCTCAAGGGACCGTTCTCCTCTTGCTCACTCCCACCACCCTTTGACAAGTAAGAAATTATTGAGAAATAGTAATATGGATAGATACACATTTCGATATCTTTCTTTTTTTTAGAAAATAAATTTTAATATTATAATTTTTTAAATAAAAAAATTATATAATTGAGAGATTTATCTCTTTAATAGTCTCTTATATTTCTTGACATCATAATAAATACAAAAAGGAAGCAATTATTGAGAGCCTAAAAAATGAATGAGAAAGAAAAACAAGAAAGCAGCATAACTGACCCCAGAAAAAGGATTTCACTTCAGTTTGGCCCCTTGGAGTTTGCGATATGTGTCAAATTCCCCCCATATAGCAGAGGAAAAGTCGGGTGGCTGTAATGGTGGATGGCAGAGTTAGAGATTTACAAGCTTCAGAGATGTACCAAGTGTAGACTGGCCCTGCAACTGCATACTTAACTGAGCAACACGATGATAAGTGGAGCTCGGATGAATACGAATTCCAAAATCTCGATGATTTTAATCAAATTTAAAGAAATGAATCCAAAAAATTTATAAAATATATATTTAATTGTAATGTTTTGAGAAGTATTTAATCGTAATTCATAATAGGAAATATGTCCGTTGACGGAAAAGTAATCTACCAAAGTGTCCTGAGGCTGGAACCAATGATTCAAAGCACGATGACACAAAGTCTAGACANACTGGAACCGACGATTCAAAGCACGATGACACAAAGTCTAGACAGCCCGAGCGCATCGACTTTGGGGCATCCCAATTGCAAGGTGTGAATTGATAAATGAGATAAAACTTCAAGGGCCAAATTGAAATTATCCGGAAAATGTGTCAAGGCCATCTGAGTTCCCTGCTGCGAGTGAGAGGCTGATAGAGATTTCTCTGCATCTCTCTCTTTCAGCAAAGTTAAAAGAGTTTGAACAGTTCNTATGTCAAGGTCATCTGAGTTCCCTGATGCGAGAGAGAGGCTGATAGAGATTTCTCTGTATCTCTCTTTTTCAGCAAAGTTAAAAGAGTTTGAACAGTTCAGAGCTGGAGCTTACTGATACTATATAAACCCATTTGCTGAGCTCCTCCCAAAGCTTTCAAGTTCCCACCTTTCTTCTTCAATAACCCGCCCTCTGATCATCGTTCGTTTCTCTTAAAAATGGGCTTCTGCAAAACCCTAATTCAGTCCCCAGGCATCCTAGTTCTCCGGAAGCGAGCCTTTCAATCCCCGCCTCCTATGTTCCTCCATCCAACTCGGTTCTTCTTCAAACCTCAGACTGCTCCCGCCTCCTTCATGTTAAGGCCCGTGTCTTTTCATGGTGTTCGATGCATCAGCAGCCGTAGTAATGCGCTGGAAGAACCCGAAGCCGAAACAGCTGGCAGTGAAGGCGGCGATTTTGGCACATCTGAGGAGGAAGAGGGAGCGGTGTTGGCAGCAGAGGTGGGAGCCGAGCTGGTGGAGCAGGGCTTGTGGAAGCAGATGAAAGAGATTGTAAAGTTCGCAGGGCCCGCAACAGGGCTGTGGATCTGTGGGCCGCTCATGAGCCTCATTGACACAGCCGTCATTGGCCAGGGAAGTTCCATTGAGCTCGCAGCTCTGGGTATATATTCAGTGGTCTATTCTGCTGTTCCTATATTCTTGGTATTCCAAATGCAATGTATTATATGCACTAAGTAATTCCCCCATCGATAATAAGTAAGGCTCTTCGGTCACTCCCCCCAAAAAAATGGGAATGCAAAAGCTTTTCCGTGCAATTTCCTGAAATAAAAACTGATATGATGTACTGATAATATGCATGGTGCGTGAAATTCTATTGGTTGGTCAGTCTCTCACTCTCTCTTCTTGGTTAAGATTATTTTAAATGCGACCAGCCTGTTCGTTTGAGATCACATGTAATTGGATGGCTTCCTTTTCTGTTTCTGATGGGCAGGTCCAGGAACGGTTCTGTGTGATTACATGAGCTATGCGTTTATGTTCCTCTCGGTAGCTACCTCCAATATGGTGGCCACTTCCTTGGCACGACAGGTTCTAATAATCGATGTTTAAACTTTTTACTTATTTCATTGTAGTTTGTTTCTGTTTGTTCCATTTCGTGTATAGTGCCTTAGATATGAATGCTGGAGCACGTGGGGTTCAATCCTATGAGGCACTTAAACAAGCTTTCCGGCAGGATATTGCTGCACTTTTGCATTGAAGTTTTTTAATGCATTTATTATGTCAGACTAGGCTCCCTTCGTCCTTTGCTGCATAATATTTACAGATATTAATCTGCAGGACAAAAACGAGGTGCAGCATCAAATATCAATTTTATTATTGGTTGGGTTGAGTTGTGGCGTGTTGATGCTTGTTTTCACCAAATTCTTTGGTTCATGGGCATTGACTGGTACTGAAGATCGCTTCTTCCTTTTTCTTTGGCATCTCTCTCTCTCTCTCTCTCTTTCTCCCTCTCCCTCTCTCTCTCTCTCTCTATATATATATATATATTTGATGATTCAATTGCAGCGGGGATAATTAGTGTTGCACTATTAATGAATTGACCTTGCTAAGTGCAGCTTTCTCTGGCCCAAAAAATTTACATATTGTGCCTGCAGCAAATACTTATGCTCAGGTTCACATTCCCTGCCCCTCATTAATCTTTATACTCATCAAACAATTTTCAGTCTTTTTATTTGTTTGTTTTGAAATGTATGAAAGATTTAAAGGGAAAAAAAATATTCTCAAAGTGCTTAATGAATACTCTAGATTTAAGTTCCACTTTCTTCTGCAGATTCGAGGCCTCGCATGGCCTTTTGTCCTTGTTGGATGGGTAGCTCAAAGTGCTAGGTGAAAAATTCTCTCGCTGTCTAGCATTTGGTGTATCTGATATGGCATGTATGTTTCATGTATATTTGCTTAAACTTCATATGCTGAACCTCCTGTTTGGTTTTTCAGTCTTGGCATGAAAGACTCATGGGGACCTCTTAAGGCGCTTGCTGTCGCTAGTACTGTGAATGGCATTGGTGACATAATCCTATGCAGCTTCCTAGGCTATGGCATTGCAGGAGCAGCATGGGCCACAATGGTCTCACAAGTACGTTCAGATATCAACCTTGAAGCTCCTGTTTTCCATCCTCTATAATAAATATAGTATTATGGTGATCATGCTTCCACTGATAAGTGCATAACTAGGTCATTGCAGCTTACATGATGATTGCTGCTCTGAATGAGAAAGGATACAATGCTTTTGCAGTGTCTGTTCCAACAGCTGATGAAGTCATCTCCATTCTTGGGCTCGCAGCTCCTGTTTTCATTACCATGATGTCGAAGGTTTCATTTTTTGCAGCAATCAGAAGATGATGCTTTGTATTATTATTTATTTTATGTTGAAGTGAGAGCTCAATATTCCATTTTCAGGTGGTCTTCTACACTCTACTTATATATTTTGCCACGTCTATGGGCACAGTAACTGTGGCTGCTCACCAGGTAGCACATTGTTACCTCTCATTGATCTTCTCTGATTAGCCTCATCTCAGTGATACTATTATACTTTCCACTTTTCATTTTTTTTGGATGTCGTTAGGTGATGCTTCAAACGTTTAGCATGTGTACAGTGTGGGGTGAGCCTCTGTCTCAAACTGCTCAGTCATTTATGCCTGAGCTGATATATGGAGCGAACCGAAGCTTAGAAAAGGTAAGTATTGTCTCTCTTGTCTAAACATGCCTCAAAACAGATGCTTACACCCATCAACTAATAATTCTTGTATTATAGACCCAAAAATGAACTTTACCATCGGTTTCACTTACCCAAAAAATGAAAGTTAAACTTGGTAAATCTGGCTGCACTTGAGTAATGAGGTCTGTGTATCAACTGTCCGGAGATATCCTAACATGAATTTTTTAAGGCATACTTGAAGAGTTGAAGTTTACTCCACACTTTCCAGATGGAATTTACTTCCCAGTGTCTTCAGTCTGTCTGAAGTTTCAGTTATATTGGTTTCTCTGAAACTGGGTGAATACTACGTATTTCACTATTGGATCCTACTTTTATCTACCTTTTCCTGAACTTTCTTACTCTCTCATCATATTTCAATGACCAATATCCAATTGCCTATCTGCTTTGCTCTCTCTCTGTTTTTTCTTTGGTCCAGTTACTGTTGGATCCTACTTTTATCTACCTTTTCCTGAACTTTCTTACTATCTCTTGTCATATTTCAATGATCAATATCCAATTGCCTATCTGCTTTGCTCTCTCTCTGTTTTTTCTTTGGTCCAGTTAGTTTTCTAAATGTTTGTATTGTGACTCAGGCTAGAACGCTGCTGAAATCTCTCGTAATCATTGGAGCTATCGTAGGAGTAATTTTAGGGAGTATTGGAACCTTTGTTCCTTGGTGCTTCCCCGGTATCTTTACATCTGATGACAATGTCATTCGAGAGGTCAGTTCCTCTCAAAATGTCAAAAATATACCTGAGTGTTAAGGAAATTCCAACTACTCATTTAAGGACAAAGTTGGTTGAATTTTTGCATGTGCAGAATATTCATGCTTCTATATTTTAAAGATCTCAAAATTCTTATAACCGATACAATTCAAGACAACTCATAAAGCAACATAATAAACTATTTTATAGGAAACATTTTAAGTGGGAGAAATTATTTTGTCTCTACCCCAGAATATTATCTGGCCCAGCCCAAGAGTTATAATTCTTCTCAATATATATTTCTATCTTGTTCAAGCAGATGCACAAGGTTCTGATTCCGTATTTCATGGCATTATCTGTGACACCGCCCACACATAGCCTTGAGGGTACACTACTGGTAGGTTCTTGTTCCAGCAATGCATTGCTATTAGCAGATGTTAGGTCATTGAATCCTATCTGTCATAATGATGTTGCCAAGTGCTCAATTACATTAACAAAAACTTGTGCATAGTATATGTAGAAAGGAAGTTATCTTGAGTCCTCTGCAGGATATTGACTAGCATGTGTGCTCAAGATGATATGTAGTTGGGTATAGTGTGGGTGGACATGCTGGATTCATCATTATATCATCCATTCAAATTGTTGACCATGGGAAGTTATTCATAATTATTTTATTCACATGCATTTTTTCCTTTGTATTCCATCTCTCTTCCCATAGAAGAAAGCTGTTCGAAGAAATATTTCTTAATATGGGCCTCATAATTCCCTATTTCTTTGTGTAGGCGGGACGAGATCTTAAGTTTATTAGTGCATCAATGACTGGATGCTTAACTTGGGGCACTCTTTTGCTACTGGTTAAATATCATCTTTCTCCCCTCAAAACATAAGTGATTTAACTTCCTTTAGTCATTTCTCAAGTTTATTGACCATTCTTTTCTGACCAACAGCTTGTAAGCAGTAAGGGCTTCGGTCTGGCAGGTTGCTGGTATGCCCTCTCAGGATTCCAGTGGGTGAGTTCTATTCCCTTGGCAAATTCAGTCTTTTCCTTTTTAAAACTCACAATCGTAATATTATGTCCCATTGAAACTTCCTAGGCTCGGTTTTTCATAGCTCTTCAGCGCCTCATTTCCCCCAGCAGTTTCTTGAACACAGAGGATCTGACCCGTGTTAAACTTGAGAAGCTTAGAGCAGCTTAGTCCATTATACATAGTGCGGATGCTAGTGCCAGAATGTTTGTTATAGCTCTCATCCTGAAACCGGAGCAAGGTAGCAATCTCTTTTGCTCGTGGATACTATAAACTCGTAATTTATAGGTACCATACATGTGGATATAGGTTTCGTCCTTACATTCTTTCCTGCCTCAAAAGTGGCAAATTAAGCACATCAGGCAGGGTGCTTTGATTAGGTTCGCCCCTCAAGACCTATACGGTAAACTGTAATGTATATTTTGATG
Source organism: Sonneratia caseolaris (assembly GCA_900006705.1). Classification (NCBI taxonomy): domain Eukaryota; kingdom Viridiplantae; phylum Streptophyta; class Magnoliopsida; order Myrtales; family Lythraceae; genus Sonneratia; species Sonneratia caseolaris. Next base: position 929,671 of record CXYZ01013298.1, on the reverse strand, counting down.
ATTTACTGGTGCTGTAAGACAGACGTTTTCCGATCGCATTGCAGCTCTCTTTGGTTTGCTGATTGTAATTGTAAATCACTCCTGGAAATGTGACCTTGGCAGCAAAATTTTGGCTTTGATCATTCTAATGTTTGGCACGTTGTGGACGGTGTTCATGAATCTTCCCATCTTGTCTTTCCACATTCCATTACATAATAACACGGCAACATCATACGGCAAGACTAGATAGCAATCGGCCATTCTACAGAAGTCAGGCGGATGTAGAGGGGCAACAAGATACGGATCACAGAAAATTAGTTTCTTCACCAAGCCTACGTCACACTGATTCGTAGGTGTGATGCATAGCATAGAATTGTTCCGACTGTCGTTGTCTAGATTGAGAAGCGCGACCCCAATGCAGTGGAGACTTGGGCCAGAATTGAAGGCACAGGGAGAATAAAGCACAGTATGACCAAGAAGCATGCGGTCCCAGCGCAAGCCGAGGCGCCTAACCATCTCCTCCACCATGTTTCGTGGCCCTATATTGAGCTGCAATGCTTCGGGATTTGCCTTGAAACCGATGCTTGCATTGATAGCTCTACGTTCAACTGCTGGGAAGTGTTCCATGATTAGCTGGCAGGATGATCAGTCGAGCATCTTATCAAAATTCAGTTAGATCCTGGACCGTATGGGGCGTAGTTGCCGGTGTTCATGAGGCTACTGAAGGACATAAAATTGGTCTCTATAAAATCTGCAATCCTGGGTGTTTGGTCTAGTGGTATGATTCTCGCTTCGGGTGCGAGAGGTCCCGAGTTCGATTCTCGGAACACCCCGTAGTTCATTCTTTGTTTGGTTTTTTGCCAGTTGTGGGGCCTATCTACTATGTGTAAGCAGGGTGGAAATTCAATTAATAAGTAGATATGATGATGATGATGATGACGTGTATATTATTTGTTTAAATGGATCATACCAAAGCAATGTACATAGCATAAGAGATGGGGAAGCGTATCTTATGCTTTTATTATGGTCGTGCACGTGAGCCACTTGCATGGAGGCCACAACTCACACAAAGTGGGAAGTGGGACAGCTTTTTCTTTTTTTTTAATTTCTTTTAGCCTAACCTCATGGTCGTCAGTCAAAACTTGCATCATTTTGGCCTGTCCCATTTCTATATAATTCACTTACGTGCACACACATATATGTATATATATATATATATGCCTCAAGAGGACCACAAGCACCCCCGACCTAAACCAGAAAATGAAAAATGCATTGAACTGATCATGATGTGATGTTTGCTCCATAAGCTCCCATGTGCTGCTGCATGCCCAGAGCTACAACACAATATCAAAGCGTACCAATATGAGTCAATGCTAAACGTGTCTAGTCGATGATAAATTCACCTCATCCCACCACAAAAAGAGGCCCTCGTCTTCTCCGTTTTGGGTTTTCCTTTGGTTGCACTCTTCTCCCATTGGTGGAGTAGAATTGGATCAGACAGCTAGGTTCCACTTGCCTTGCATGGAAAAGCGTTGGTTTCACACCCCCAAAAAAAACAAAACAAAACAAAACATGTGGAGTGTAATCAATGATCATATGAGATGGGATCTGATGCATATAACTACTCCATAGACATATGGTTTCAATGTTTTTTTTTTTTTAATATTTTTCTCGTTTGGTACAACTTGGACAGGGACAAGAATTAGTTATGAAAAACAAGAAGTATGGTCTAAGATTGATTAACCTTTTATCTTATAATATAGTGCAGATGGTAGATCACCATTTTGAGGTGCACATATACGCAGATAGTCGTGGGATCCCATGGATTAATAATCATTAGAGATATTTGCAACTATACATTTTTGTAAGTGCATCTCGTTGGTAAACTGATAATAAATAGTAAGTTAGATATAAGATTTGAAATTCTTAGAAACTACTATATAAAATTAATGGTGATATATTATTTGATAAATTAATTTATTATTATTATATCAAAAAATATTAATAAAAAATTTTTGGACCATTTTTTTTTATAGTTGTCGACTAATGGTAGAATTAACTATATTAATTCTATTTACTTAGGAAATTTCAACCCAAAATTTTAATAAAAGAAAATACATATTAAATCATTTTTAATAAATGCACTTAAAAGTTATGGACTCTGGCATATATATATATATATATATATTTAATGGGCCATATGGGTCACTTTCATGGATGGCAATCCTAGTTTTCACTCAAACATAATGAATCGCATCTTTTTCCTAACCTATTTGATTTCTTACTTAATTAATTCATATAGATATATACATATATATATATCCTTGTAAATAGGAGGACGACATTTACGTCTTACCTTTTCAATCTTTCTTTTTAAGGTTCCTCCTAATCATTTCATTCAATGGGTGAATCTCGATAATCAAATCAAACATGAAGCTGTCCCCCCCACCTTGAGCTTTGAAATGTAGCTCAAAAGGGAGCCCTCTTTTTTATTTTATTTTATTTATATATATCTACAGTCGAAAGACTGGGCATACCCAGTATTACAAGATGCTAATCGGCGAGTAATTCCACCAACAACATCAAAAATGAGCAAATTCGCCACCTCAGTTGGTGGCCGTCTTTCAGAATATACTGATCCATTCCGGCTGTCTCGAGCTATCCTAGCTAGGCAGTAGTAGCAACTCCATTTGCCTCACGGTATATGCGCTGCAGTTTGATTCTTCGAAAAAGATCTAGCTAGCATCCTCCATTCAGCAATTGGAGGATTCAATGGGTGGGTTCTTATCATCACGTGAAGAAATCAAGTCAAAAGATGATTTCATAATGGACTTGTTACGAGTTTATAAGAATGTCGGATACCGTTATCTATCAGTTTACACCTTTATATGAAAACGGATATAATCTCTTGTGTACTTACAACGAATTCAATATAATATCAGAACTAATATGCTCATGCCTCGCCCGACCCAAGTTCAAAATCTCAGCTTTTGATCAACCAATGTAGGTTCGAGTATAAAAGGAAATTGCCACTCTGGTGACTAGTTGTTCATCTCGTCTGAAATCAAAAGGAGAATATTCAACTCATGTACAAGTGTTGAGGTGGGTGTGTTAATAGCATGTGATAAATAGATCACACTGCAACGTATTGTCACGTGAGAACATGTACTAATAATACAATCTTATATTGAACAATTAAAAAAAGTTATTAACATGTAAGAATGATGGATATATATACCTATCTCATATCTTTGTCGCAAAGATTGGACATAACATTGCTGTATTGACCCCACTTCTCTTGAAATGACCTCAATTTCAAAAGATATGATGGACCCAAAATTCCGTATGCCCTATCAATGTGTGATCAATTCCACGCAACCTAGTAATTATTGCAATGGCCTTTTCTTCTATTTGCATTTGATTCATGCCAGTCCTGGCTTGGACTCCGCTAAGGCATGTGGTCACGGGCGAGATCGACGGTCAATTCCATTATTTTCGTCGGCACGACTAACCTACATATATGAGATATCGACTCACGATACCAGCGACCCCTCCGTAACTCGGTGCATCTGCGACATGCTTTAGTTACCAAGCAGATGGGGTGCCCGTCGAGAGAACGTTTTTCATGTAGCGTATGATCATTAAAAATTAAGTGTCATTTAATGTTATTTTAATATTAAAAATTAAGATGTCCGTTGTCAGGGGCGAACGAAAAAAAAACCCGGAAAATCGAAATCCGAAAAAACTAACCCAAGATCAACCTAAAAATCTAGATTTTTTTTAAGATGATATATAAAATTCGGATCATCTTTTAGATTAAGAAAACTCACTTGAAAAAAAAGAAAAAATCGTTGGCCCCGAGACTCATTCGAATTATATAATTATGTTTAATTATTTATTTTATTAATTATAATTATACATTTAATATTCATTTTTACTATTAGATTCAATAATTTATATACTAAATATTCACGCAGCTATTTTCTAATAGTGAAATTTAAAAGATTTTATTAGTTGATTATTCATAATTGCTTATAATCCATTACAATTATTAATTAATTGTATGTAATAATATTCTATTTATTTTTATATTTAAAACCACCCTAAAAAACCAAGCTATTGACTCATTAATTTAAATGGTTTTAATATAATTTGTTTATTCGGAGCAACCGGTCCAAAAAAAAAAAAGTAGGCCCGACAATTCGTTAAAAAACCTGCACCACCCAAAGGGGAACGGGCACGGTGGTTGAGTTAGCTGCCGCATACGTCTGGGCACCGGCCGAATCAAACGGGACAACAAATTGAGAAAATCAATTTGCTCCACTGGACTCTGTCATCAATCTCGATTACCTCCTGAATCTATTTCGCCTGTCGTATATCGATCTTCGGGCCAATGAGTGTCTCCCTCTTACCCGAATCGCTCCGTTCATCGTGGTTATTAATGGAACCAGTAACACGAGACATGATCATCTCCGACAGTAAGCTACATTGCAAATCTTCTGTCTGCAATTCAAGGTAGAAAATATGCGGATGTTGAAGGATAGTGTCGAGAAATTTTATTTTATTTTAAAAATATTAAAAANGAAATCAAGTCAAAAGATGATTTCATAATGGACTTGTTACGAGTTTATAAGAATGTCGGATACCGTTATCTATCAGTTTACACCTTTATATGAAAACGGATATAATCTCTTGTGTACTTACAACGAATTCAATATAATATCAGAACTAATATGCTCATGCCTCGCCCGACCCAAGTTCAAAATCTCAGCTTTTGATCAACCAATGTAGGTTCGAGTATAAAAGGAAATTGCCACTCTGGTGACTAGTTGTTCATCTCGTCTGAAATCAAAAGGAGAATATTCAACTCATGTACAAGTGTTGAGGTGGGTGTGTTAATAGCATGTGATAAATAGATCACACTGCAACGTATTGTCACGTGAGAACATGTACTAATAATACAATCTTATATTGAACAATTAAAAAAAGTTATTAACATGTAAGAATGATGGATATATATACCTATCTAATATCTTTGTCGCAAAGATTGGACATAACATTGCTGTATTGACCCCACTTCTCTTGAAATGACCTCAATTTCAAAAGATATGATGGACCCAAAATTCCGTATGCCCTATCAATGTGTGATCAATTCCACGCAACCTAGTAATTATTGCAATGGCCTTTTCTTCTATTTGCATTTGATTCATGCCAGTCCTGGCTTGGACTCCGCTAAGGCATGTGGTCACGGGCGAGATCGACGGTCAATTCCATTATTTTCGTCGGCACGACTAACCTACATATATGAGATATCGACTCACGATACCAGCGACCCCTCCGTAACTCGGTGCATCTGCGACATGCTTTAGTTACCAAGCAGATGGGGTGCCCGTCGAGAGAACGTTTTTCATGTAGCGTATGATCATTAAAAATTAAGTGTCATTTAATGTTATTTTAATATTAAAAATTAAGATGTCCGTTGTCAGGGGCGAACGAAAAAAAAACCCGGAAAATCGAAATCCGAAAAAACTAACCCAAGATCAACCTAAAAATCTAGATTTTTTTTAAGATGATATATAAAATTCGGATCATCTTTTAGATTAAGAAAACTCACTTGAAAAAAAAGAAAAAATCGTTGGCCCCGAGACTCATTCGAATTATATAATTATGTTTAATTATTTATTTTATTAATTATAATTATACATTTAATATTCATTTTTACTATTAGATTCAATAATTTATATACTAAATATTCACGCAGCTATTTTCTAATAGTGAAATTTAAAAGATTTTATTAGTTGATTATTCATAATTGCTTATAATCCATTACAATTATTAATTAATTGTATGTAATAATATTCTATTTATTTTTATATTTAAAACCACCCTAAAAAACCAAGCTGTTGACTCATTAATTTAAATGGTTTTAATATAATTTGTTTATTCGGAGCAACCGGTCCAAAAAAAAAAAAGTAGGCCCGACAATTCGTTAAAAAACCTGCACCACCCAAAGGGGAACGGACACGGTGGTTGAGTTAGCTGCCGCATGCGTCTGGGCACCGGCCGAATCAAACGGGACAACAAATTGAGAAAATCAATTTGCTCCACTGGACTCTGTCATCAATCTCGATTACCTCCTGAATCTATTTCGCCTGTCGTATATCGATCTTCGGGCCAATGAGTGTCTCCCTCTTTCCCGAATCGCTCCGTTCATCGTGGTTATTAATGGAACCAGTAACACGAGACATGATCATCTTCGACAGTAAGCTACATTGCAAATCTTCTGTCTGCAATTCAAGGTAGAAAATATGCGGATGTTGAAGGATAGTGTCGAGAAATTTTATTTTATTTTAAAAATATTAAAAATGTGAAATTAAGAGTTTTTTTTTAATCTTTTCAACACCTTTCGGCATAATTTTTTATTTGTATTTTTTAAAAAAGTAGAATTTAAAATCATTTTTAAAAGAGAAAAAGATGAAATAAACTCGACTAACCTTTAATTAACCTATTGCTTTACGTGGATAAATTCCCCACCGGGACAACCTTGGCTGCGGCCGTGCCGCCTTCTCTGAAGGTCCGGCCGGGGTCCTCCCCCCTACGGTCACGTGGCGAAAAGCTTCTGGTGAATCGTGTGATGTCGTCACGGACCTGCACAATTACGAAAATGGCCCTGGTCAGACAGCAAAATGACTGTTGCGAGTCACCGTCACCGGGCCCAGTGCTCGGGTCCTTTTCCGACGTGTAAAGGAGGGATTCTTCATTCACATGGGGAGCATCTCCTCCTCCCAGCCGTTGGATTCCTTTCGAGAAAATCTCACGCCAGGGAAATTGAGACCACACCACACGATTGGTTCACTATGCATTTTGAGTGGAGCGTTAACAAATCATATGAATTGTTAGTATTTTATTCGTATTTTTCTTTTCAATAACCTCTGAAGTTGGTCGGAATTTCCCCCTGGTAAGAACACATTTTTCTCAATGATATAGTTGATGAGATATGTGTGACCAAGAGTGGTGGTGGTTGCGATGGTAAACGGATTCCAAACCCGTTGTTTGGGTAAAAAGGTAATTGACTTACCCGAAGGGGGCGGTTCGATGTAATTCCCGCCCAAATTCTGACCATTACATTAAATGAGCAAATATTTACCACTACTACCACCCCAATAGTTTTACTATTTTCAAAAAATGATCCAATGGTCTCTGACTCTTCTTGCCCATTTCCGGTGGCGTGCGAGACCGCGACTGGGAAGAAGAGGGAGGGCCCTCCGCTCTGCCCAACACATGCCACGTCACCCTCATCACACCTAATCTTTCGAATGCCACCTACACCAATTTCATAGTTACATATATATATATATGTATATACAGCAACGATGTAACGTTACGGTATTATTTTTAAATTAAAAGTTGATTTTAAATTTATCCTTTTTTTTTCAAGCCATATTACATGTTCATGTATTTTTAATTTCTTTTTATTCTCTCAAAGTTTTCAAATCCTTTTTATAATTGAAAAATATCTTCATAATATAATTATTTATTCTTATTAGTATGCATGAGCAAACTATAATTTTTTTTAAATGTACATTTGAGAAAATTGTCACTAAATATAGGAAAAAAATCGNTTGTATAAAAATATCATTTTTGACATAATAATTAAAATATTATATATTATTATATTCTTTTATCCTATTTTAAATTATGAGTTTTTTAAATATAATAGAAAGAAAAAAGTACAGTAAATAAGCAATATAGGTTGCTAACTGACACCCTCTAGTGGCTTTGTGGGGGGCAACGGTGCCTTTTATTTGCTGAAAATGAGGCTTTTGCAAGACGATCTTGCTACCAGGTTGAAGAAAAGTTACTTCACTGAATAATAGGCTGGTTATGATGGATTCGGAGTAACAAGAAAGGGAATGATTAATAAATGTAAGGGAATCCGTCCTGTTTAAGAATCCTTCTTAAGTCCGTAACTCTTTAACATTTTATTTTCCTATCAACTCTACGTTAAGGGATTTGAGAGCATAACTTTAAAAATTGATTAATCTGGCAGGTTCAATTAAGAATTGATCACTCATCTGGTCCGATTTTTAGATTTAACAAATTTGCAATTAAAATGCGGTCAAGTTCGATTGATCGATCGGTTCCTAGTCCGACCGGCAAACACAATTGAACCGGTGAAAAACTAGTTGACTTAAAATTTAAAAAATAAAAATATATTATAATGTACTTATTTTATTTTATTAGATTTATATTTATATTTTATATTAAATTTTGAGTTAACATAATAGTCATATCATGAATTTTTGTTATAAATTATTGTCAATTTCTGATATTATGTCAATTTATTTGTAATATTATTTATTAAATATATTGTTTGACCTATTAAACCCTTAGTCTGACCCATGAACCCATGAATTAATACCTTGATTGCTTTTGATCCGGTCTAATTTTAAAAACTATGATTGAGAGGGATAAGGCGGGATAGGAGATGAAATTTAAAAGTTAAAAAGAGACCATGAGGGCTGTGATGATCCATTTTTACCGATTATTCCTCATTTTCCCTTCTATTTATAATTTTAATCATATATGAATGTACAGTTCAGTTCATAGTTTCTCATTGGTTAACCCTTTCCTCCTCTTCCCTCCAAATCCCTCATTCCAAAAATACACCTAAGGTGACTTATTGCTTCACGAATTAATGAACCAACTATTTCCATCATTATCGAGAACATTTAACTATTTTGTGGCGCTATGTTTCAAAATTTGAACCTTTTCTTTGTTCATGGAGGATCACTTCGACTCATTTAACAACAATGGAAAAACGCCGCAGCAAATATGGACCACACTGATGCAATGCTAACGACGTGAGTTTGTTAAAATTGTTCGGTATTACTCTATTATAAAGTAACGGATTCGAATTTCATAACTTGAAAAAACTCACAATCCTTAGGACTTTATAATTCATTAAATTGATTCGTACGCAAAACTAGATCAGTTATGATCGTAATATTTTTTTTCAAACATCAAATAATGCACATTGAAAATTGCGGAAGCACTCTTATGTGGAGCTTGTCTCCAATGCCTTAAGTGCCATGATCTACTTGGACGTAGCGGACTTTAAAGGGAATGTAAGATATAATGATTCACTTGAATTAAGATAAAAACGGTGAAATACTTATAATTTTAATTAAAATTATTATTTTTATATTAAATTATCTCAATCCTAAGGTCGATAATTAGCGTCACGTGTAAATAATTTGGGTAATTTTTTTAATACATAACTTACCTATTTAACTCATATAATCTAAATCTATTCAAATATGTCAATTACACATGTACACCATTAACAAATTTAATATTATAATAATAAAACTTTGATAAGAATATTGAACAATGATAATAAAATTTTCATAATAGAATATAATAAATAAACTTAAAAATAATAAATTAAATTAATAATGTAGTAAAGTGTATCAATATTTAATTAAATATATCTGATTAAATTATATAAATTTATTATAATTCAATCTAAACTTACCTAATTTCGTATGATTGTATTATATAAAAAATGGCCGCTGCCCATTCGGAGGTTTGCCTCCACAGCCGGTTTAAGAATGACTTCAAAAAAGAGAAAAACTAAGGCAAAATTTGAGACGGTGGCTTCTTGTCAGTTGTTTCTGTAGGCCACGGCAGCAACAGCATCGAACTGCGCAAGGGCATTCGTTCAAATTCAAATTTCGTGAGAACAGGAAATATTAAAAAAAACAAAAAGAGAAAATTACAGAAGAGGACAAGAAAATTCTCCATCGCTCTCCCACCCGCCCCCCTATCTCTCTCTCTCTCTCTCTACCTCTACCTCTCGCCAGTCATGAGAAAATAATCACTCATCTTCTGCTTCTTCTTCCTCGTTCTCTCTCTCTCTCTCTCTCTCTCTCTCCATCTCCGCTATTCTCCTTCGAAGTCTTTGTCTTAAAGGAGACGAAACACACGCTCTCTCTCTCTCTCTACAGCACTCGAAGGGCTCTCTCTCTGTCACTCAAGCTGACATAGTTTGAAAAAGGAGGGGGGAGAGAGAGAGACTCTGTCTGAGGACGCGATGCTCTCTCTGCTTTTGTCCACAGAGCCATGTGACCTCTGCTGACACATTCTCTCCCTCTCTCTTTCCCCGCGTCCTCTTCTTCTTCTTCTTCTTCTTCGTCTTCTTCTTCTCCTTTGCTGAGTTGTCTGAGCTACGCTCCGCATTGGCGGGCTGAGTCGCTGACTCGTTCAACTCGGTCGGTTGACTAATTGCTATTCAATGGCATCGTCTTCCCGGGCGAGGAGCAGCTCCCCGTTCTCCTACCGCAAGTCCCCCAGTCCTTACTCATCCACTTCCTCCACCTCCTCCTTCTCCAACCAGCGCCTGATGCCCCGCTCCTGCTCCTCCTCGGCGACTTCGTTCTACAACGCTGGCAATGGCGGAGGAGGGTTCGGGCCCCGATCCACGACTCCGACCCGTTCCCGATCCGACTCGGTGTACTATGGAAATGGCGGTTACAGCAGCCAGTCCCCGGTGGGATTCGCTTCCGAAGAGCTGATTGCCGAGCCGGTGGATGGGCCTCGGTCGGCTGATAGCATATCGGTCACGATTCGCTTCAGGCCTCTAAGGTAATGGAAGATCTGACGTTGTGGGATCAGATCTGTTGGACTGTGAGCTGGAGTGTGAAGAGTAGGAAGTTCTAATATGTGGTTAAGTTCTGCGGTTTCTTGCAGCGAGAGGGAATATCAGAGAGGAGATGAGATCGCCTGGTACGCTGATGGGGATAAGATCGTCAGAAATGAGTACAACCCGGCAACTGCATATGCTTTTGGTACCATTCGCTTCCTTACAGTGTTTTGAGAATGGAAGCCAATGCCGATTGAGCTATCACGGGCAATCAAAGATTAAATGCTCAAATTGAACGAATGCTTCTGAAACTATAATTTCGCTGTTAAACATATATTATGTGCTAACCGATAGTGGATTCTGACCAAACTCTACGATTTTAACCGTGGCAGACAAAGCTTTTGGACCACATACATCCTCTCAGGAGGTGTATGAAGTTGCTGCCAAACCGGTGGTGAAGGCTGCAATGGAAGGTATTAATGGTAAGTCGTGCTAATCACCTACTGTCCTCAGCAATGAATTGCTATATTAATTGATAATATGGGCTTCTGGTGATTTATCCTTGGTTGATGATTTGATTATAAATATGTAATATGCATCTTTAACCGAGTGTGAGAGATTGCCTCATCCGAATTTTGATGACTGATAATGCAGGGACTGTTTTCGCATATGGTGTTACAAGTAGTGGGAAGACACATACTATGCATGTAGGTTTGCTTGAGCTACCCTTTTTCTTCCTCAATCTATTCTGCTGCCTCTCGAACACAGCCTGAATGTTATCTCTCTAGCGAATATCCAACTTATTTATAGTTTTTAGTTAGGTAATGTCTATGTTAGTGATAATGCATTTGCTCCCACATTTAGCCATTGCTATTTACATTTTTTAAATATTGGTTATTGTCTGGTAATGGAGTTTCTGCGTCTTGTAACATGAGATACACTTTTAGCTAAAACAATTTCAGTTATCTTGGAGTAAATTACAATGTTATCATTACTATAAAGACAATTGATTCAGTGGATTGATTTTTGCCTGGCAATTTTAGACACAACACTTACCACTTAGAATTTGTAGTATCACTTGGAGGCAGTTATTTGTAACCTGTAACACCTATTAGTGTGGTGACCTATTTAATACTTTTTATAATGATGTATGCACGAGTTGTTATTTTGCGTTAAGTTATTTTTTCTCTTTCCAGGGTATTCTCTGCTATTTATTCAGCTTTTGTGCAGTCTGCTCTAATTTTTTATTCTATTTACTTTCATGAGCCATTTCAGCTACTTTTATATTTATTTCTGTCATTTTGTGTGCCACCTGTATCTACCTATACTTGGATTATTTATCCTTATTATCCGTGCAGGGAGATCACAATTCTCCGGGTGTAATACCATTGGCCATAAAGGATGTCTTCGGCATAATCCAAGATGTAAGTAATTGAACCTTCAAATGCCCGGTGCATAATGTTTCCCATTAATTTTGCTATCCTCATCCCTCTATTTTGTTGAACTGTGTGGTAAAATCATTTTCCTCTTCACCTGTTTTAGTTTTCCGTTGTGATTTTGTTTACTTGACTGATGTAAAACTGTCACTCGTGAAGGTATCATATGTTGCAGTGAGATAATATGACTCGTCTTTGCAACTTATTTCTTCAATAAGCTTAATGCAATTCTGTTATGTTATGGTTACCAGTGCCACATAATATCATCAAACAGCAGTAACCCGCATATTAACAATACAGCAATGTCATTTGATTTCCAGTCATTATATCATTTCCCATGTGATTGTTTGTGGATGCATTACCATGAATTATGATCTAAAACTGTCTGTTTACTCTTCTTTTGTTCAATTCCTGCTTCTCATGGTTCTTTTAGGACAGGCTACCCTAGCATGTAGTTGTTTAAATAATTTATCCTACTTTCTTTATACATATAATTCTATTTTTTCCCTGAGCTCAGACTCCTGGGAGGGAGTTTCTACTCCGAGTATCATATATTGAAATCTACAATGAGGTCAGTGCCAAATTGCCAATTACTTTATTACCCCTATTGCCAAAAATTAAATTTGTTAAGATATCTTATGTTTAGGATACATGACATGTATTCGTATTTGTCTAATTTATATGCTGTATAATGATGTTAGGTCATAAATGATCTGCTTGATCCGACGGGCCAAAACTTGCGTGTTAGGGAAGATGCACAGGTTCTTATTATTTCTACTTCTCTTTTTGAGGTTTCTGGTTTTTTGTTGTATCATATTTGTTCATTCATCTCACACAGTAAGTTCAAAAAAGTTGAAATTGCTAGATTTTTGCTTTGGTTTTTATTTTTCTATTTTGAAATTTGAGCAGCTCTTTTTGGCACATTGATGATCTAATTGAAGTTTCCTCACAGGGCACCTATGTTGAGGGAATAAAGGAAGAAGTTGTTTTGTCTCCGGGGCATGCACTTTCTTTCATTGCGGCTGGAGAGGGTACTTTGTGTCACAAATCTTGTTTTCCTCAATTTTTATTATATCCAAAATTATTGCATAATAGTGATCATTTTTCCTCTTTTTAAATTCTGTTGATGGTCATGGCAGAGCATCGTCATGTTGGATCTAATAATTTCAACCTGTTCAGTAGCAGAAGTCACACCATATTCACTCTGGTAAATGCTTGTCTCTTATTCTATGAATGAGTATAGAAAGTACTTATCTTTTTGGCCTGTGTAATTTTGATAATTTTGTTCTTGTACAATATCCTCATGATTTGTTGTTGTGTCTTTTCCTAATAGCACACTCACATTTTCTACGCATTTGACTGAGCTAATATTATTGCTTGATTTTCCATAAATTTCATCTGTATTTGGTGGAGATTGACTCTTCGTAATCAATCACCACAAATGCTGTTAACCGGAGTTCATCAGACTTTGCATGCTGTATAACTGTTTCTTCATAATATATTTGATTTCTCATGTTGACATTGGTGAGGGTGGGTATCATGCTGCTTTCCATTCGCATGATAAATTATCCTATTTTCTGGTGAATGTGTTTAACCTGGTATCATGGTCTCAGATGATTGAAAGTAGTGCCCATGGAGATGAATATGATGGAGTTGTATTCTCTCAGCTGGTATGAGAAAACAGTAGCTATCTTAGAATTTATATTCTTCTTCTATAAATCAATCTGTTAATAAATTTGGTATTCTTTGTAGAATTTGATCGATCTGGCTGGTTCTGAAAGCTCCAAGACAGAAACTACAGGATTGAGGAGAAAGGAAGGGTCCTACATTAACAAAAGTCTTCTAACACTGGGGACAGTATGTTCTTTTCAGTTTGGCATCTAGTTGGTCTTGCACTGTGACTAATTCTCATATCTGATAATATCTTCTGCTGCCACTTTTTATCAAGAGTGTTTTTGCTAACATTGTTGAGAGTTTGGGACTGTCTTTCAGCAATAATTGTGAGTGACTTGCTAACGGTCCAAAAGGAGCATCTGTGTTTAAATGATGTTTCCTTTATGCAATTTTAGTATTCTTTTTGTCATGGTTATCCTTTCAATTAAGGGACTGTGCTGGGTTCTTGTCTTTATGTTCATTCTTTTAAGTTGTCAAAACTTGTAGGTCATTGGGAAATTGAGCGAAGGGAAAGCATCTCATGTTCCATATCGAGATTCTAAGCTTACTCGCCTTCTGCAGTCTTCACTGAGTGGGCATGGACATGTTTCGGTGAGTATGAAATGTTATAGCTGTTTCCAATAAATCAATACTGTCATTATAAACGTATGCTGTGTATAGGATAACCTGTTTCTGAGTTTTACTCATCCATTCACGCACCTTCTTTTCTGTGTTGTGGACACTGCACTAAATGTTTACGGCATGACCTTGCAAGATATGATCTAGCTTGAGCCATCATTATATTCTTTTGCCCTTCTATCAAATGCTAGTGATTCACTTCTCCTAATCTACTAGAAAAACTCTTATACTAATGATTTTCTACATTTCTTACAGCTAATTTGCACTATTACTCCTGCATCTAGTAACATGGAGGAAACTCATAATACACTAAAATTTGCAAGTAGGGCAAAGAGGGTGGAGATTTATGCTTCACGCAATAAGGTTTGTCACATCTTAGATACTTTGAATCTTCTGCAGCATTCTTGCTAGGCATCTTTTCATTGTTCAGTACTCTGAAATTTTGTATCCTACAGATCATTGATGAGAAATCTTTAATAAAAAAATATCAACGAGAAATTTCAACCCTTAAACAAGAGCTCGATCTGCTTAGGAGGGGGGTGCTTGTTGGAGTGAACCATGAGGAGCTAATCAGCTTGAGGCAACAGGTCTCATTATTTTCAGTGAATATTTCTATGTGAAGGCACTGCTTGTGCTGTTTGGCAATGGCTGGATAATTCTTGTCTTTAATTGAATAGTTGGAAGAAGGTCAAGTGAAGATGCAGTCAAGACTGGAGGAAGAAGAAGAAGCGAAAGCTGCTCTAATGAGTAGAATCCAGAGGCTAACAAAGTTAATTCTTGTTTCTTCCAAGAATGCAATTCCTGTTTCTTCCAAGAATGCAATTCCTGGAGGTTTGACTGAAATTCCTAATCACCAAAGAAGTCATTCTGCTGGCGAGGATGAGGCAAGTTCCTCATCATTACAGTCGCGTTAACATTTTATTTTTGAATGTCCATGTTGCCCTACTCATTTACTCCCAGATCTTTTAAGTTTATGAACTGTAGATCTCTGGTCTATCACAGCATATTGAGCTTGAGAAAATGTGAAAATTTCACTGCTTATTATATGTTCAATTTCATCTTCTCCTGCCCAATTCTTTGTGTAAGGCTTTGGTCTGGACCAATCGTACTGTGCATATTTCACTCTTCAATAAGTCTTTCATGTAGATGCTCGTAACTCACCATTGAATGTTTGCTTACTGATATCAGAAAATGGATGTGCTACGTGAGTGTTCGTTGCTTATGGATGGTGAGAATCAGAAAGATTTAACTGGCTCGGTTAATCAATTAGACAATCAAAAGCACAAAAGATCCTCCAGCAAATGGAGTGAAGATTTCTCACCTGTGGGCAGTGTGGTTACTGAATTTACCCAAGCTGGCGAGCTTATGAGTGGTTCAAAACTGCCTATGGTAAGTCCTCTGATGTGACCTCTTGGTCTTATGACATTTTCACATGACTTTAGAATTGGTATGCCTGTATTTTAAAATCAAAGAAGAGCAGGCACTTTATTGGGTGAAACACCTGCTACCTAGGTTCTGTATATGCAAAGGATGAGCAATATTACTTTTCTCCCAAAATGGGTCTCAGTCTGCTGAAAAAAGGCTAAGCCAGGCATCTTGCTGGGCTAGTATTGTTGTAGATATCGGATAACCTCTAGCTTGAGTTATTCTGAAGGTGATATCTTGAGCAATATTATGAACTGTCTATTCGATAGGACATAATTTGTGTTTAATCAGGAAAATTGCACATACATGGTTGTTGAGCTACTTCAGCTTTTATGGTGTCGCTGACGGTGGGCACAATTTGAGCACCTGTTTTCATCTTCTGATAGGAAGCTGAATTTTATCGACTAATTTGCTACCTTTCTGGTTAATTAGTTTCTACTAGCGGCTTTAATTGACTTGGTTTTACTTTCTGATTACTCCTTTTCAGGTAACAACATCAATGTCAGATCAGATGGATCTTCTTGTTGAGCAAGTTAAGATGCTTGCTGGGGAGATTGCTTTTAGCACTAGCACACTGAAGCGCCTAGTGGAACAGTCTGTGAATGATCCTGAAAGCTCAAAAACACAGGTATATGAATATTTGTGTTGGGTGTTACTGGAAAGCTGCAAATGAACTGTATAGAAAAATTTCACTCCAAACAGAATATTTTCAGAAATGCCTCACATGGTAAAGCAGCCAGCAGGGACTGACTTGTCTCCCACTCAAACCCCACCTGAACCCCATCACCAACTACTAAACTTTACCCTGAGTATTGTCGGTTTCCAGCAAGAATAAATTACTGTTCTCACTGCATATCATTGTTCCCAAATCTTGGTGATTTATGGAAGTGTGATGGTTTCAGTGATTGCTACATCTTATGGTTCTAAGTCACACAGATTTGCAATGTAAGTACCATCTTCATCCCAAAAACCATGATGTTGCAACATTTATTTTTGTTTTTTGATAGATCGAGAACTTGGACAATGAGATCCAAGAAAAGAAGAAGCAGATGAGGATGTTAGAACAACGTATAACTGAATGTGGTGAGGCATCAATTGCTAATGCATCGTTAGTTGAGATGCAGCAGGTACTCTCTCTATATGAGAACATAATCAAATTTATTGCTCTTGAGCACAGATTCTGAATTCTGTTCATCTTTTTGTTGCAACAGACAGTAGTGAGATTGATGGCTCAGTGTAATGAAAAAGGTTTTGAGTTGGAGGTAAATAGTTCAAGAGATACTGCCTTTATTAGTCAAATTTTTTACTTGAAACATGGAAATATGAAATGGCATATTCTTTTACATCGTACTGAATATATTTATTGCTAATGCAGATAAAGTCAGCAGATAATCGTATTCTGCAAGAACAATTGCAGGACAAGGTGGGGATTTTTCTTTCAGCTGTGTTTTTTTTTGGTTTCCTTGAAAATCAAAATCATATTCCTCTTTGAATTCAGTGACACCAGTCATCCTAGGTTGTCCTATACAGAAGATAACATGCTTTTTTACCGTATATTGGCCATTTGACAGTGTGCAGAGAACAAGGAGCTGCAGGAAAAAGTTAATGCATTGGAACAGCAGTTGGCTTCAATGGGTGGCAACAAGCCTCCTATACATTATGAATCAAATATATCTGAAGAATATGTTGATGGGTTGAAAAAGAAAGTACAGGCTCAGGTGATTACCATGTTTTTCTTGATTTGGTATTTTGATTAATTTCTTATATGTTTCTTAGTTTCTTGAACTAGTGGGTTACCTTTTCATGAACTTGATGGGTTATCTCACTCATTACATGAGCCACTGCCTTGCTAACCTCTACTCGTATGCATGTGAATGTACGATATGGTCTTCGGTGAAATTTGAGTCAATTAAGTTCATGCCTCTGCATTTGTTAGATCTTCAATTCCATGTCTAATGAAACTTTCTTCTGCTTTTGCTAGGAGATTGAGAATGAGAAACTAAAGCTGGAGCATATTCAACTTTCTGAGGACAACAGTGGCTTATATGTCCAAAACCAAAAATTGGCTGAAGAGGCTTCTTATGCGAAAGAGCTTGCCTCTGCTGCTGCTGTTGAACTCAAGAATTTGGCTAGTGAAGTTACAAAACTTTCTGTGCAGAACTCAAAATTAGAAAAAGAGTTAAGTGCTGCTCGAGACTTGGCTTCATCTAGAGCTAATGGTTTCAATCGTAAGTTTAGCGATGGAGCCAGAGCCGGGAGGAAAGGCCGTCTTGGTGTTCGAGCCTTGGATGACTTTGATCCTGATGACTTGAAAATGGAGCTGCAAGCTAGGAAGCAGCGGGAGGCAGCACTTGAGGCTGCCTTGGCTGAGAAGGAATTTTTAGAGGATGAATATAGGAAGAAGGTTGAAGAGGCCAAGAGAAGAGAAGAAGCTCTGGAGAATGATTTAGCAAACATGTGGGTCCTTGTAGCTAGGCTGAAGAAGGAAGGCGGAGGGGTTCCTGACCTGAACCAAGAAGAGAGGTGCAATGATAGAGCAAATCATATTGCTAGCAGTAAGTCAGGTGAGATCGATAGCAATTGTGTCCTTAAGGAGAGGCAAATTTCTGATTTGTCGAAACCCGTGGAGGAAAGTGTCAAGGAAGAGCCTCTCGTAGTTCGGTTGAAGGTAATATGTCTCCTTTTAGTTTAGAGCTCGTGAACCTAATCAACTGGCTAGTGTAAGCAACATGCAGTTGGTTCATACCAATTCTATTGGTAAACCAGATATTCCTTGCTTTGGGCCTGATTCTTACATGAATGCTTTGTTTCAGAATGATCCTTTGAAATCTTGGTTAAACCTGTACCTTGGCTGGTTTGATATCAAATTTATAGTTCACTCTTTTTTGGCCATGCTTTTCTCAGCAGATTTGCATGTCACCTAGAGGCTTAAACGGTTTCACTGATGCCATCGATTATTACTTTGCAATAATAAATTTGTCATCTTCCAATTTTACAAACAGTAGTTTCATAAGCTCGAGATTTTTCCTTCCAATTTTGTACCAGAAAGAAGAGTATGTATTACTTTACGTGTTTCTAACTCGTCACCATTATATGGGCAAAACTGAAATTCTTTGTGAGGCATTTTCTACATCAATTACAATCTAGGGTAACAACTTTTAGACCTCCACTGTGTTCAGGCCCGCATGCAAGAGATGAAAGAGAAGGAGCTTAAGTCTTTGGGCAATGGAGATGGAAATTCCCACATGTGTAAAGTATGCTTTGAATCGCCTACGGCAGCTATCCTGCTGCCCTGTCGGCATTTTTGTTGTAAGTGCTTCTACATGCATTTTATCTGAACATATTTTGAGCTTCATCTGGAATCGTCTACTGATTGGTTGTTCTGTTACATCTTCATGCAGTGTGTAAATCTTGTTCACTGGCTTGTTCCGAGTGTCCTATCTGTCGGACAAAGATCGAGGATAGGCTTTTTGCATTTGCTTCATAACTCCGCCATTGAGCCCCTACAGGTACGCAGCTTTGTTCAGCACTTAAACCTTCTCTTTCGACGGTTGAGCTGCTTCACTGATGCACAGTTGAGGTCATGGTTAGATGTCGGTTTTTCTGTCATGAGCTAGACCTTGCGCCACCCATCCAGGCCCTGTTTTATCATATAATGTTAAGAAATGGATTCATGTCAAAGCAGTGAAACATACTTTTAATAGAATCCTCGATTTTTCTGTTTGCAGGGTGGCCAGTGCGATTCTTTAATTGCTTGGGTTGTATGTAGATCCTAATAGAATTGTCATACGATCTTCTCTTTTCCCTGCCTTTCTCCTAAAGGCTGTAAAATAAGAACAGAACAGGCCGGGGAAAGAATGAAGAACGATGAAATATCCTTGGGAGAAACAAGCTGCAGTTCGGATTTTTTAGATGCATGTTGCTGCAGAAACTGTGTGATATGTCATCAAACCGAAGTTTCGAGTCTTTCGACGTGTATATGAACGGTGTAATCCTCTGCAAGAAAGATACTGTTTCCCCTTCGAAATCCAAATTCATCCCTGCTGGCTACATCTCGGTTTTTTTCTGCAGTGCAGATGCCAACGTGATCTCTAACTTCTGTGACTTCGCTTTTGATATGAATCCAGGCTTGCGCCAGCATGAGTAAAGCGAGGACGGTTGATTCTGAGAATGAATGATTTGTCCTTGACGCATCATCCTCTTGACCAGGGAAGAAAGCCCATATGGAATCCACCGGTTAAAAAACCGGTCCGATAAGTCGGGTCACAAGACTGAGCACGATCGTTAATGTGAATTGCATTTTATTCCCGGCTAGGTCCGGGGATGGTACCATTCTCCAACTGCAGCCAGATCATCTTTCTAATCCTGTCAGTTGTGCACTCGAAAAAAAAAAAACTGAAAATTAGGGATCTCAATAATTAGCGAAAAGAAGGGTATGCAAAAATTAGGGTGACACGCGTCATCCAATGATTGGATATTTTCACGTGTCACACTGTTCTGCCTTGCGGGACACGCACTCTGCGGATTTCTTAACTTCCCCATGCGGTTTTGCGTAAATATATTTCCAGTTCTTCCATTTTCTCTCACAGAACAGAGACGTCGTCGTCGTCGTCATCGTCGTCATCGTCATCCTCCTCCTCCTCCTCCTCCTCAATGGCGATGGAGTCAGTTGAGCCCTTCCACGCCGGTGAGGAGGATGACTTTGGCTTCGAGCTCTTCCCGGTAGAACCTGAGGACGCCGCTCTCTCTCAGTGGGAACTCGTCAACCCTTCTGACGCTGAAGCCGACCTTCCCGACGCTGAAACTGATCTCGGTTCAGCGTCCGCTAACGACGAGTCCCTTCCCCCCCTACACGACCACACCTCTCAGTGGATGCCTCCCACAGCCGCAGACGGCCCTCCGTTCCCCGGCCGATGTCTCAATGGCGTGGGAAGCCACGTCCCCAGTGTTGATCAGCTTATGCTTGCGATTGCGGGGTACTACGAGCGGTCCCGGAGTCAGGGATACAGACATGATGCGGATGCTGGTGATTTTTTTGAAGAGGACGAGGACGATGTTGGCGAGGACGATGACGGATTGGATGATGAGCTGGTGCCGCGGCACCTCAGTGGGAAATTGGGGAAGCAGAGGATGAGGAAATTGGGGAAGAGACTCTGCTCGAGGATGAACACTTCGAAGAGGTCGCCTCACCTGTACGTGAAGCCTGGTTGCCTGTATGGGAAGCACGGGCTTGGGCTGAAGCACAGTATCTGCTGAGGTAAACAGCACGCAATTGGGAATGGGGTTGGAACTGGGAATGGTTGGCGTTAGAAGTGAAGCAAGTAATTGGGTTATAGATGATGAATTTAGGGTTTCCTGGTACATGAACTTAGGTAGATTTGGAGAAATTGCCATCGATGTCAGCATGCATGCTTTCATTCTTTATGTTCCTTTAATCCATGATCAAAGTGTTTCAATTTGGCCATCTGCCTTTACTTCTGTTGGGCTGTTTTCCTTCTGTTTCTTCATGAAATAATTGATGCATTTTTTTTTCCGATATTGATATAATAGAATAATAGAAATGCCAATTACTTTATTGATTGAAGTAACAGGACTCTATATTCTAATGTTAAATTGAGAATCGCATGGTAGCCCAGTGAAATTGCTTGCGGAAATGCTCAATATTTTACCGAAAATTCCGAGAAGGGCCAAATTTCTCAACGCCCATGACTAAAGCTGATAATATTCTGTACAAATTCTCAATTGAAAACAGGCAACTTTGTTGTTGTTGTTGTTCTTCTTCTTCTTCTTGATGTGGGTAATCTGCAAAAGCAATTTTATCCTCGTGAAAAAGGTTATCACTGTTTGTTGATAGGCGATAGTTGATACCATAGATTACTAACAGATGTTTCTTCTGTGGCTCCTTGTTTCACATCTGCTTTACCATGAGAGCTTCCTCCTCCTATTCACTGCTTTGGGATGAAAATGAAGTTCTCTATTTTGCGGTAGAGCATAGAGCTAATGCCTCCCATTCACGACGGTAGTTTACTTGATCTTGTGTTAGGAGCCTAGGATTGCTGCTGTACTGAGCTTCTCGGAGATAACCTTAGTTCGATTTGCATTCCCAAATGTCATGTTAATAGTGGCTCAGCTACACTGTTCTTGTGGAACATAAAGATTGATTTGCGTTGCTGTTTGTCTATTCATGGCATCCCGTTCTCTCCTACACACGCTCAAGTTGTAGTTTTAGCACTTATGTCCGGCTTGCTTATTCATGGGTTAGCTTTCATTGCAGCTGAAAGCAGTTCCGGGGAAGACTTATCGACTTACTTAAACCTGATACATGCGGATCTGTCTGGTCAAAGGACAAGGACTCGCAGAAGTCAATACTTGATGTTTGCACATATGTTCCTAATCTGAACGTGTCAGATGGTGATGGATGGACTGTCAGTGATATATTTGTATGGAAGCAGAAGGGTTAGATGGGAAGGGAAGGGATTTGGAAGGGGTGAGTCAAGTCCAAGAACACTTCCACGGAACAAATCAATGAAAATCCATCCCTTTCCTTCATTCCCTGAATCTCTCCCTATTAATGTGCTACTCCGGGGGTGAAAATAGCTGACCCTGCTCATGTGATTCTCGAAAATTGGCTCAGTAAATAATACTCGGGACAAGCTTTTTAATGTTCAACTTGGTAGGCTCATGGGTTTAATCGAGTTTACTTATAATATGCTAACACTAATCGATCCTTTTCTTTTTAATTTATTGTTGCAACGAAAACTACATAAGTTGGAAGGCACATAAATAGGTGCAATAAATTTGGTTAATATTTTAATTAAATATACAATTTAACCTATTTTTAAAATTTAGTATGAATTTTCTTTTTGTATGTTCTATTAACATAACATTCATTTTTTGTTGAATCGTTCTATATCACACAGTAATTTTATTGATGATGGAAAGTAGTATCTTTTCCTAGGTTGGTTGCATCACCATCCCACTAAAATATGTGAAATAATTCATTCTAAATTTAAAAAATAATTTAAAATATATATTTAATCGATACATAAACCAAACAATTTTGTTGGTGATCAAATTCACCACGAGGAGGCTGGCTGAAGATGACAGTTCCAACCGGCGTAGGATCTTTACAGCCACGTGGCAATCACATAAATAAGCTGATTAATTAATTAGAATTCACATGAAAGATATCCAGCAGAGAGAGACTGGAGAGGGTGGGAGGGCAGAGGCAGGAGGGAGCTGCTGTCCCATAGACGACGATAAAAGATAGAGGCAGAGACCGACAAACGTCTCTCAGTTCCCTTCTCCTCCCGTGGAAGCTGACGGCTGAGGGAAACGATCCATCCCTCCATCTCGATACTCACTTCTATCCCCCGTTGCTGGTTCTCTTCTTTTGCCGGAGTTGATAGCGCGGAGATTATCAGCTGCAGAAGGACGACATGGGAGGATGCTGCCCACCGATGGATCTGCTTCGTTCGGAGCCGATGCAGCTGGTTCAGCTCATCATCCCCATCGAGTCTGCCCATCTAACCGTCTCCTACCTAGGCGACGTCGGCCTCCTCCAATTCAAGGACGTCCGTACACTCCCCGCTCTCCTCTCTCTCTCTCTCCCTATGTGTTGTGTTCCTGTGTGTTCACAAACTCTCATTGTATCAGATAGCTCGCGGTCTCGCTCGATCGTTTGTACTTTGCTGATTTCTTATATTTTGTGTTCCGTGCGAGAGGGGTTTTGTGGGTGACGTGTCTCGATGGGGGAATTTGGCCGTGTGACGAGTTGCTAAATCTCTACACTTTGAGTTCCATTTCGAACGTTTATGGAATGAGAACTCTTTTCGGATGAATCTCGTTTCCTACCATTGTAAACGTGGCGCCAGTGACTGGGTATTGGATATGTTGTCCTTTAAACTACTCTAGAGTCTCCCTGGTTTGGTGGTGGTTTCTGCTTGCTATCGAAGTGACTTTTGTTTTTGTTCCATCTAAGTTAATTGAGAGTTCTTGGGGGATCTATAGCTTGGAATGTAATGATTGGAGTCAGTATCATGATGTGTTCTATCACCTTCTTGTCGATTCCTAGGATATATGTTTTTTTTTTTTAACTTAGAAAAGAAGTGCAAAATTTTATGCGATCATATTTCACAATGTCATCTGGACAATGTGTAAGAGTACACATTTCTGAAACATAGCTTGTGAATCCATAATGAGACGAAAGAAAATAAGTAGAGGTTCAGATTTCAATAGACAGGTGATGTCAAGCTGAAAGCTGGTAAGTAAAATATGTAGCCTGTGACTTTAAACTATCCAATTATGGGCATTGTTCAAGTCTGAAGCCACTATTCTGGAAGGTGCATAGTTCAGTGCATTGTTTTTTTTTTTGGTTGATACTGGTGATATTGGTATTGGTTAGAAGAGTCCTGGGGAGCTTCCTTTCCTTGGGATCCTTGACATAGGGCAGACTGGAACGTGGACTAATTGAGACAGGCATTTGCCATATGTTGCTAAAAGATTGGGTCATGTTGGTGGGTTTTGGTGGCGTCAACAAAGATGGACTTCTGTTGCTGGGCAAGTCCTGTCAGCATCCATACCTACATATATATATATATATATATATTTCTGTTTATTCACATTTTATGGCAAATAACTGCAATGGGCTCTATTGATTATCTTAAGTTCCACTATCTCTTGTTTTAATTTATTGTTTTTTTGGCTGCTGAACATCTTAGATGCATCTCCTGACCTTTCTTCTTTTTGCGACATTGTTGTGCCTTTTGGCCTACACGACCTTGTCAATATAGGAAAAGATTCTGCACTTACTGTTTAGAGTTTATGTGTTGGGTCCTTTTGCAATTTCTCATGCATATGGAGAGATTCTGCGAGTATTATGTTTTGCTCAGCTAATTACTTCCGTAATATTCTTCAACAGCTCAATGCCGACAAGAGCCCCTTTCAACGAACTTATGCAGCTCAGGTACATATGATTCGATAAATAGTCTTCTCCTTTTCAAATTTCTACAATACATCCTTCACCCCACATTTTTGCTAGCAATGAAATTTGTTTTTTCAATTCAGAGCTAGTTTGTTCCTTGTTTTTCAGTTTCCTTCTGATATTAGTTTTATTCTAAAATTCTGTTTTCAATACATTATAAGTCTGTTTGATCTTAGATGGCAGTACAGTTTAATCCACCCATGCTAGAGTCTTCGTGTAGTATGATGTAAGGGTTTAAACAACAGTTACCAAAATCTTCAGTTCTAAGCCTTTTCTAATGCTGTTATCTCTTTTTAACTGAACTTTCTGCTTAGATTGTTATTTCTTTAATATCTCTCCTTTCTTGATTCAAACAGAACTCCTTTTTCTTGGTGATACGTGTTCAAACCATTATCTTTTCCCCATTCATGTTTATCATTATGTTTTTCCCCTTTTGAAGATTAAAAAATGTGGAGAGATGGCAAGGAAATTACGGTTTTTTAAGGAGCAGATGATGAAGGCAGGTCTTACACCTTCAATCAAGTCAGTTTCACAAACTGATACAAATACGGATGACCTGGAGGTATGTTGAATATCTAGAATGTCTGGATTCATTGATATGTGTGTATATATGCTTAATTTATCCCTTTTTTTGTATGATCGATTAGATAAAACTTGGCGAACTTGAGGCAGAGCTGGTTGAAATTAATGCAAATGGTGAAAAGTTGCAGCGTACTTATAGTGAACTTATGGAATCCAAAATTGTTCTGCAGAAGGTACTGCTGCTTCAATGTTCCAACATTTGGATTGTTGTAAATGCTTAAAAAGACATTCATCACAACTATGGTTCATAGTTTTCCATCCATCAGTTTGAAGATTTTGTCCAAATCCTGTTTTGGCAGGTTTTCTCCATAGATAGACTCAGTTATACTCTTAAAGTGATGCATTATACAGCGTTTATTTTCCTATTATGATTAATGTTTTTGCTCATAGGATTGTTGAACAATGTGGGACCTGTTATTGTCAGGAGTCTGTCAAGTTGTTAAAAGGTTTCTGTTTTCTCAGGAAGTAGTTTCCTTGGCAAGAAATATTGATCTTTTGCCTTTTTGCCATAGATCAAGTTGCCAATGAAGGGTTTCATGCAGATGAAAAAAATATTTTCATTACTTCATAGAAGACTTAAGGCACAGTTTCTTTTTAGGATATTCTGACTAGTGGATGCAAATCTACCGATATACGTGTTCTTTTAGATATCAATGTGGAGAGGGATTGCATGAATTCTTGTTAGTGGCTTGCAGGTTGGTGATTTGTTCCATTTATCTCAAAGCAGCGCAACTGCAAGGCACAGAGAACTTGTATCAGAGAGCATTGGTGAGGACTCAATAGACACCCCACTGTTACAGGATCAAGTATGAACTCCAACAGTCACTAAAATCTAGCATAGCTGGCAGTAACTTCTACTCAACTATTTTTTCTTTTCTTTTGCTTTTCAGGAAATGGCCTCTGATCCATCAAAGCAGATTAAATTGGGGTTTCTTTGTGGACTTGTTCTTCGGGAGAAATCCATGGCATTTGAAAGGATCCTGTTTCGAGCTACAAGGGGTAATGTATTCGTGAAGCAGGCTGAGGTTGAAGAGCCTGTCGTTGATCCTGGCTCTGGAGAGAAGGTGAATGAATTACCTTCTTTGGACTTTATTTTTTTAGGTGGGTCTGATCTTGTTTTCTCCTGATAAAACTTTTTTACAAGGAGGTGCATGTTGCTTTGTATCTATACCAATTGACTCATGTTTGCTATATATAGTTGCGATTCTATTATGCCTTGTATCTGCTATCCTGTGCTCAGGTAAATGATCTTCCTGGGAACTGCAAATGATTGAGATTTCCTGGTTCTTCTTGAGATTTTCAATGGCATGACATGTAGATAGTTGTTGTGCTGCTTATCCTCTCCTAGATACTTTTGTAATCTTTTCTTAGGCTCTTCTGCAAGTTTGGCTATGCTTCCTGCATAGTTGTTCTCCAAACATAATTTGCATCCTTTGCAGGAAAATTTGAAATTATTGGTTCATGCCTATAATATCATCTGCTTGCCTATAGAGTTTTCTATGGATATCATTGGGAAATGGGGGAAAGGATTCTTCGCTGTAGACTGAACTTATTTTTACAGCCAATTATCTGGAGAGTGATTCTTTATTCCTCCAGATACTTGTGTTTATCTTTTATTTGCAGCTTGAGAGATTAAAAATAATACCTTCGTAATATACACTACCAGACACTCCTGCATTAAATCCTTTTTTTGGTGCAATATATAGGATGTTGTTTTTTCTTGGACATATTGTGATAATCTTTACTTAAAAAAGTGACAAGAAAGAAAAGAGATCAAGAGAGAAATTGCGGTTTGTTTAGTGTTATGTAGATCCTAACTATTTCTTTTTTCTTTGCTGGGGTTATCATATTTAGGTGGAAAAAAATGTATTTTTGGTTTTCTATTCTGGTGAGAGGGCCAAGAGCAAAATCCTGAAGATATGTGATGCTTTTGGAGCTAATCGCTACTCTTTCAATGAGGATTTGGGGAAACAAACTCAAGTCATTTCAGAGGTATGGATAATTGTTGTGTGGATTGTTTTCTTTATCTTGATTTCAATGATGCTGCTTTCTTTCACTCACATTTCACACTATCATTAGATGGTTCTGACTGTATTTCTCAAACTAGCTTAGATAAGTTTTCACTCTTGATGTGTTGCAGTTTGCTGAAATTGCTTGTAGATGTATTGTACTTCTCTTTTTAGAGCCGTGGCTATTCTGATGACTTTTGTATGCTATAATACAATATACTAGCACTGAACTGATGTGTTTTATTCCTTCTGTTATCACATGAAGGTTACAAGAAGCCTCACAGAGCTGAGGACAACCATAGATGCTGGTCTTTTACATCGTGGCAATTTACTGCAGACTATTGGAGAGCAATTGGAGCATTGGAATCAATTAGTATGTCAACTATTTCCTTTTGTGTGTGTACAGTTCAGTTTATATGATACTACATTTGTTCTAATTTTATTAAAAAAAAAATAAGATATTGTGAAAATTTTGTGTGGTTACCCAAGCATATTGATTCAGTAAGTTTTTCTGATTGAAATTTCTGAAGGTGAGGAAGGAGAAGGCTATCTATCACACACTCGACATGCTTAGCCTTGACGTGACAAAAAAGTGTCTTGTGGCTGAAGGATGGTGCCCTGTCTTTGCATCTAAACAGGTAAACTGTTGCTGTCAGATATTTCTCTGGATGGATAATATTGTCCTCTGGAGTCAGTGCTATTTCCTTAATACAATCATGGATACTGTATTTGGTCTCTCTGCAGATTCAGGAGGCTTTACAACGAGCAGCTTCTGACTCTAATGCACAAGTTGGAGCCATTATACAGGTTCTGCAGACAGAGGAAATGCCACCAACATTTTTCCAGACAAATAAATTTACTTCTGCATTCCAAGAAATTGTTGATGCATATGGGTGAGTTCCCCCTCCCCCTTCAATTAGTCAGATAAGAAGGTTGGTCATTGAGATATCAAGTCATCGCCAATCTTTTAGATTGTACAGCTTAATATATAATAGGGGGAGTATTATATGAGAATTGATCTAGCTTCTCTCCCACTAGTTTGTCTCTTCAGACAATGAATTCATTGTGCTACTGGCTCAACTTTCTGTGAACTGCGTTTTCTGGCTTCTTAGCAAAATTATTGCTATGCCTGGAAAGTAACTTCCATGGTTGATCTCATCATCAATCCCTCTTTTGTCTGCGAATATTTTAGAAGAGGGGACAATTTCATGTGTCTCAGCTCACTTATTTGTTTTGATTCCTTTGTGTTGTGGAGAGGCTTTTGAAAAGTTTCATTCTTTTGCTGTATCTTTTCAATCTTTAAGATGATGCTAAAGCTTCATTGCTTTTGCAGACTGTACTAACTCTTCAACCTAATGGTTAACTTATTTATATTAATTTAAATGATTTTTATCTCCTCTTATCTTGTAAATTGTGATAAAATTCACAAATGCTGAATGCCTTGTTTTTCTAAATGCAGTGTAGCTAGGTATCAAGAGGCAAATCCTGGTGTGTATACCATCATCACATTCCCATTTCTTTTTGCTGTCATGTTTGGTGATTGGGGGCATGGAACATGTTTGTTGCTTGCAACTTTAGTATTTATATTGAAGGAGAAGAAACTTTCTGGTCAGGTAATTATCCCAGTACATGTTACTGAGTGGAGTAATTGTCTTTTTACAAGTTTATGGATAATTCTTCAGTGTTCTATAGTTTTTTATGCCAAAAAACTCCCATAACTATTACATGCACCATGTTAGGTTTGCAAAAGTAGGTTGCCTCCAAATTGGGTGTTCTGGTCTGGAGTAGATCCTCTAATTACCATTCTTGCTTGGGTTCTGTCCATTTTTCTGTGAAATATTTTGTCATTGATGGATTTTCTGGTAACAACAGAAGCTTGGAGACATAACGGAGATGATCTTTGGTGGACGTTATGTTATTCTAATGATGGCGCTCTTCTCGATCTACACTGGATTGATTTACAATGAGTTTTTCTCAGTTCCCTTCGAATTGTTTGGTCCATCAGCATATGCTTGCCGTGATTTGGAATGCAAGTAAGAGAACCTAATCTAATATCAATTGCAGAATCATTCTTTTTTTTTTCTCCTGATTATTTAATTTTTAGGTGAAATTCTCTTTTCTGCTGTCTTGCAGAGACGCTACTACAGTGGGCTTGGTAAAAGTTGGCAACACTTATCCCTTTGGTGTTGATCCAGTGTGGCATGGTACTAGAAGTGAGCTGCCATTCCTCAATTCTTTGAAGATGAAAATGTCAATTCTTCTTGGTGTAGCCCAGATGAATCTTGGGATTATATTGAGCTATTTCAACGCAAACTTCTTCCGGAATGGCCTGAATATCTGGTGGGTTTTTGCTAAGATTTATTTTTTCATCCTTGAACTTGCATAAGTTTTTTTACAGAGCCCATATACATATGTAGTTTTACAGTGCCATTCTGGAATGCACTTAAAGAGTGCTTTTTGTTAATGTTTTCATGCAGGTTCCAATTCATTCCCCAGATGATATTTTTGAATAGTTTGTTTGGGTACTTATCACTTCTGATCGTAGTGAAGTGGTGCACGGGATCACAAGCTGATTTGTACCATGTAATGATATACATGTTCCTTAGCCCTACTGAAGATCTCGGTGAAAACAGGCTTTTCCCCGGCCAGGATAAGTTGCAGGTGAATCTTCCATTTTATCTTCCAAGCTTCTCATTTCTGTTTTTGTGTTTTCTAGTGATAGATTTATCAATTTATTTTGGTTATGATACCAGCAAGTGCTACTTCTGCTGGCCCTTGTTTCTGTGCCATGGATGCTACTTCCCAAGCCTTTTCTCTTGAAGAAGCAACATGAAGAGGTAGTCCTTTGAATTAGCCATTATCTTGTAATATATTGAGAGATGATCAATGGTCTACTAATCTAATGGTAATTTCTCCAGAGGCACCAAGGCCACTCCTACACACAACTGGAGACTACAGAGGGAAGCTTTCAGTTAGAACAGTTTCATGATTCCCATGGTCAGGAGGAATTTCAGTTCAGTGAAACTTTTGTGCACCAGCTCATACATACCATAGAGTTTGTACTGGGAGCAGTTTCCAACACAGCCTCTTATCTACGTTTATGGGCCTTAAGGTACACACTTTTGGATATCTGTCACGTTACACTTATCTACTATTGTTCATGTATTAACTAAAATCCCTTTGAACTGTGAATTTTGCATTTGACCATGTACTGTATCTAGTTAACTGAGTGCATTTTACAATTGCTTTTAAAAGCCTCTTTCATTCAGAATAGTCATTGAAAGTTTGTCCATTGCTTTAATCGTAACAGTCATCTTTGATATGCTCCCTTTTCCTTGTGGAGTAATGATTTTTCCTGTTTGTTTCAGTCTTGCCCACTCCGAGTTGTCAAGTGTATTCTATGAGAAAGTTCTTATGCTCGCTTGGGGGTAAGTTAAACTTTTGACTGCATTTTTACTTCCCTCTTTTTTGAAGTACGCTTTCCAGCAAGCTGTTCAGGATGCCCAGAGAAGCCTTCTCCACGTGAAAACTTTGTCAAACTTCTTTCCACGTTAAATTATGATGTGCGTCTAAGAATAACCATTGTAATGAGAAGTTTATCGAATTAATGGTGTGTCTTGGCAGGTTCAACAACGTGATTATTCTTATTGTCGGCATCATAGTCTTTATTGCTGCAACTATTGGCGTGCTTCTGGTGATGGAAACCCTGAGCGCCTTCCTTCATGCTCTGCGTCTGCACTGGGTGGAGTTCCAGAACAAGTTCTACGAGGGAGACGGGTACAAGTTCTTACCTTTCTCATTTGTCCTTGTCGGGGATGAAGATGATTGAAACTGCTGCTCCGGACTACTTCTACATCGAAATTAGCACCTGACAGAGTGGTGCAACTTTTCATCTGATTTCCGGCCCTGGTTAATTCTTTCATTCGACATGATGATATGGGGAAGTTACTTGTCATGTTATCTTATTGGGTCAGTTATTGGGAGCAAGGCTCTGTGATTCAGCGTCATTCTCGTGGTTTTCATCTGTTGATGTTAAAAGAGTAATAAATAGTAAATAATTCAGCTGAGTCAGGGGGGCTATGTTTCTTAATTATTTCAACAGTAATGGCATTGAAATTGGTGGATGGTTTTGACTTGAGAGTTCAAATTATAACATATCTAAAAATTTAGCAAGTTGTAGACTACTTACCTCTACAGCCTTAAAGTGTGGGTCTCAGCAAGAACCGGGAATTCATTTTGCCTTTTGGATCTCATATCGTCCAGGTCACAACAAAATCGAATTATCATGGATTCACCTCTCGAGTGGGCAATTATTCCTTGCAACTATAATCGAAACAAGCTCAAGGAAGAACATCCTAGGAGTCGAAACTTTATGGCTACTCACTAGGTCGGATCGAGGCATGATTTAGCATCCGAGGGCAGCATGACTTGGGGGATTTGCCGCCTGAAATGAACCTTAAAATTTCAAGTAAAGACCAACCTGTTGAATGGTCCGGAAAATCATGATAGTAATCAAGAATATATGTCGAGGCCATATACATCTGGAGCCAAAGCGCACACCGCGCGTAAACGGACCCCCACATTGAATAATAGCCAACCGTATACTGACATCACATCACAACTGTTTTGATGCAATAAACATTCGTCAGGATCCAGGCGGACCTGAGACAATTACCGAGCTATATAGCAAGCGACTTTTGAGTTTTAGATTCAGCAGTGTAGTATATCTGCCCTGTGTACAGAGAACCCAACACACCAGCGACTATAAGTTATGGCGAGACTGTAATGCAAATCGTCCTAATAATGTCAGTGAGAGCCAACGGCAGCCACGGTGGAGACCAGAGAGTCGACCCCGCACACGTTGCGGCCCCTGCAGATCTTGTAGTAGCCACTCTCACCCCAGGTCTCGCCCCACGAGTTCTTGATTATCCAGTAGGGCTTATCCTTCATCCTGATCGGGGCATACCCGGCGGAGCCGTAACCAACCAACAGGACCCCATGGTCTAACCTCTTAGAGCATATATACGGGCACGAGACCCCTCCAATATACGTCTGCATGAAGACCGCATTGATAGCAACTGCAAATTCAAGCACAAGCCAAGCGTGAGAATGATCAATAAAAGTGCGATCAAGCAGCTTGACAGAAAATGTTATATCCCTAGTCTTTCAGAAATGGGCCAGGCATCAAACTGGTGAAGCTACACTTTCTTGGATTCAGTGGACAGGATCGGGTCTCAAGGTGTTTGATGTCATTACTCCAGAAAATATTAGCAGGGCAAGCAACAAGAATAATAACAATTCCTCGACAGAATTCACTATGTTGTCCGTCAGGCATGAAGAGGAGAGCTAATGAGAATGAGGGTATTTACCAGCAAGAGGACCGTTCTTGACAAGATTTGCAGCTATTTGGTCTTCATCAAGAGAAACAACACTGAAGTTTGCAACAGATGCAGCAATCTTGGACTTGTCAAATTTGCAGGCCCCACGATCTTTCCCGGTGTAAGGATAGTCTTCCTCCCTCATAAGACCTCCAGCTTTCAGGGTGTACTCAAATGCGCTGTTCATCAAGCCCCCACTGCATCCAGAGTCACATGAGCCTGGTTCATCGGGGTCACACTGCACGGAACCACAAAGTCAGCAATTGAATTCATCCAGGAGAAAGAGCAATCACAGTATTATCCCATAGTCATCTTACATTAGGAAAGGGAAATAAAAATTGATACTTAGAATATACAGCAAAGANTACATTAGGAAAGGGAAATAAAAATTGATACTTCGAATATACAGCAAAGAGAGGAGGAGCATAATATGAATAATATAGTAATGCCCCAGATCCATATCCATCAAAGAAGAAAAGAAAATTGATAATCAGTGGTAATCCTGAGACATGGAACTGCAAACCAAGGATGGGCATCAGAGATTCCCTAAGAATATACCTTCTTAAGAATAATTGGGAAATAAAAATATGAACTTTCTCACGCTTATGTGTAACATTATTCATTAAGGTACTCCTTAAGAATGTACTAACATATCCAAATTGGTTTCAAGTGATAAGGTAGCGCTTAAAGATTCAATCTGATGATGGAACACATTATCATTTACATGGCTCACTGCCTAAGCCTAACCCAAAACATGCGGAGATTAGACAGCATGCGCAAGTCTTCGAACTATTGTTGAAACTAAACAAGAAAGGATGGCAAAAGAAAGGGAAAAAAAAAAATCGAACCTCGTGATCACAATCCACAAGCTGTTGCTCGCTCAGACTGACAAGATCCCCAGTAGCAAGGAAGTGTGCACCTTCCAAGGCTCCCGTGGTGCTAAAACTCCAGCATGATCCACAGGAACCCTGATCCCCCACATCATTCAATAACGACCGATAATGAGTATAATTACCCAATAATCAATTTTTCAGAGTGAATACCCAATAAATCAAAATTTAAGAGTCCAATTATTTCACAAATTGTAGATTGATTACCTGATTTTCTTGACATCTTCTTCAATAAGAAACGAAAGGAAATAAAAGCTACCTGAATTGACACATAACACCTACCTGATTTTTGACGGCGGTGACAGCTCCACGATCTCTCCAATCGAAATCCTCAGGGAGGCTGTCAGTCGGAAGAATCGGAGCCTGATTAGCATCCTTCGGCAACCGGAGCTTGCTCCTGAGTCCGAGGTAGGTCCTTCTGAACTCGGACGGGGTCAGATCGGAGAACTGAGTAACACCGTGGACAGCTGAAGGGTCAAGCCCCTGGTGCCGCTTAGCACGTCGGAGGTTGGACCTGAACACCTTGAACCTGTAATCGTGCTCGTCCTGGGAGGCATACGACTTGCCGTACTTGCTCTTGAAGAGGGTGAAGTGGTCGTGGTCGGAGAGGACGCCAGCGGCGGACAGGTCCCCGCCGCCCACAACCTGCCTGATCAGCGGGTCCTCGCCGTCGGTCTCCGCAGCGGAGTACACGGCGGAGATGGAGAGGAGAGAGAAGAGGATGAGAAGAGAGAGAGACCGATCCATTTTGCTCAGCAATTGGCACGACAGACCCAGACGATCTTCTGATCAGAAAGAGTGGGAGAGGAGAAGAGCGTGAGGCTGAAGTTACATGTACGGGCTACGGAGATCAAACGGACTTTAGTTTTTCAATAAGGTCCTCACATTTTAAGTTTATTACATATCGTCCCAAAAGGTTTTGGAGTTTCTGATTTGACCTGAATTTCGGAGTTTCTTTATGATTTTATGTAGTGATAACTAGAGTGACTGGGTCAGTTTCGCGATACTTCAACCCTCTCAAAAATTTACATCCATATCTTACCGTATTAAATACATAAATTAAAACCCTATTTGGAACATATACTACATTATCGATATCAATACATTCATTCATTTGTTGTATTTGATTGCCGATAAATAATCATATTTAGTCTAAAGTTTTATGGTGTCTATAAATGTAATATAGTTAGATGGTTAGAATTTAGTATATTATTATCTAACTTCAACCATATTTTTATATGTTTGATGTTTTTCGTCAAGAGATGATGCGTTATTAAGATATTTAGATATGATAAACTCAATTAATATACATAATTGTTATCCAAATGAAAATTCATCAAGTTAGAGGTTTAATAATACATTAAATTGAAATTTAAATAAAAAAAGCCATCAACGAATGGAATTAATTGTCCAAAATAATGTCTAATATTCTTTTTTAATATAAATTATGGACATTGTGTATCAAAATTGACCTGGAACCAAAACTGCTAGCTTCTAAGCTTGACACTCAAATATTAGTCAAATTTTCCAGATATTCATAAAAAAATATACCTTATTAGGTATTTTTTTATTAACTTTTAGGTAACTTAATTTTCACAATTATTATATTGATAGTAATACTATAAATATTGGAGACACTTTATAGATAAAAAGGAAATAAAAGTTATCAAAAAGCTGTAAGTGCGAATATTGTAAAATTGTAAATGAGTATATAAGTTATTGATAAATTATATACATGATTAAATTTTTAGTTAATTTCAATAATTCATTCATCATTTTCCCCACAAAAAATAATATTTAAATCCCCAATTACATATCAAATGTCGACTGCTAGAACATTATTGAATGAGGATTTTTTTTCCCGATTTTATCCGTCATGAATATATGTTTGGCAGTTTTTTTAGAACGGAAGGGACATGACGGATCAAGATCAACTAAATCAAAATGTGGGGGCCAAATCCGAAATATTACATAGTTTAAGGACTAAATGTGTAAATAATCCCACTTGTCGTTGCGGGTAGCCTCGAAGTAAACACCCACACCCACACCCACACACACACACTCGGTTGCTTCAATTGGGCAGATATTTTGCTTGGGAGACAACAAAGAGGAAGATGGGCCAATAGAGGGCCAACACGTGGCGCGAGTCGAGTCCTGCGCAGAGACCCGTAGTTTCTTTGCTTGGTGGCATTCAACCAACGGCGAGGTCATGCCACCGTAACGCCGCTCTGCTGTTCAATTTTTGCTGGAGCTGACTGAGGGAAGGGGATATTTATATATATATTATTGGAATTTATTCAGATATAATGTTTATTTTTCTTATTTTTATATCATATATTATTCTTAGGTGAACCGAAACTTTTATCGAAACGAATTTACGGTCGAATCGATATTTATGAGAAAATTTATGTCAACTTTTCTATCATAAAATTTGATCATTATTTCACTCATTTAGATATCTAATGATAGAATAATTAATTTAAATCTAAATTAATGATATAATGTATATTTACACACCTATTTCTTCACTCAATAGAACACAGAAGGATACGTCACCCATTTGAACTTTTTGAGGAATCCCATTTTATCCGATTCCAATTCAACTCCATTTTATCCCTCATCGAATTGGACAATTTCACAATTATTCTGAAAACGAATCTGAAGTTATTCAATGCTATCTCCTAAGTAAATTCAGCTCTTATGAAAAGTATTTAGTCCACCTCTTCTCGTTCATCTTGTTGGGTCTGGGAAATAGTGAAAAAGATGCGATTTTTCCAGGCTTTCGCATCCTGCAGTATCATCCATTGCCTTCATTATCACATCATAGAGAAAAGTCTCCGTGACTCCTCAGTTGACTGGGTCGATCAGTCATGGGGTCATCGTTTCCCCATTACACAACTCAGTCCATCCATCCGACAAATAACTTGAAAACTCTTTAGACACCCACTGAGCATCTGTCGTGAATCTCAAGCTATTTTTCTACGATAGATCTGTCGCCT
This sequence comes from Sonneratia caseolaris, assembly GCA_900006705.1. NCBI lineage: Eukaryota > Viridiplantae > Streptophyta > Magnoliopsida > Myrtales > Lythraceae > Sonneratia > Sonneratia caseolaris. Next base: position 893,053 of record CXYZ01013298.1, on the reverse strand, counting down.
TGTTTTGTTTTTCTTCTTCTTTTGTGGCACTCAAGTGAGGTGGGAATTTTACAACTGTGATGTTCCTGCAACCCAAGTTAATATTCCCCCTACTATATATGTAGACCACTCGTTCTCTTTGTCTGCAGACAAGTCCTGATCTTCACTGTATATACAGAGGAGGAAATGTGCCGTTAGATTCTATGTACAGCATCTGGAATTGAATTGTGGGTATAACCTGCGATTGAATTTGAAATGGGTGGAACCAAGCCCTCTTCGGCTTGTCCTCATTTGTCCTCCTCCTTGGTCTCTTTCTGCGCGGCTCTTGTTGCTGTTGTTCTGGTTCTGATTTCGGATGGGGCTGTGGTCTGTCATGGAGGGAAGACGAGCGCTTTCGTAAGGAAAGTAGAGAAGGGTACTGATATGCCTCTGGATAGCGACGTGTTTCGAGTTCCTCCCGGTTATAATGCTCCTCAACAGGTGCTTGCTGCTTACTTTTGCTTCTACATTTTCACGTTTCTTAGAATTCTTGTCCCTGTTAAGCTTTTGATGGGCTCATCAGTCGAGTTTCTTTGTGTACACTTCTTGTTGATGAGGAAATTGATCTCCATTTCTCCAATTGACAGAATAGGCTGAGCTGAAAATGTTCATAATAGCTTTTGAAAGATAGAAGTTAGACCAGAAAAGACACTTTTGAACAGATTTTTAGTCTAAAAAATTGGTTTCATGATAGTGGGTTCATATAATCAACTTGTACAAAAAAATAGCAGTTTCTGCTGCAGATCCCGTTATTGATCTTTACAACATGAGATTCTGGCTGGAATTTTCAGGTGCATATCACACAAGGAGATCACATGGGGAAAGCAGTCATAGTGTCGTGGGTGACTGTGGACGAACCAGGATCTAGTGCAGTGCTCTACTGGGGTGAGAACAGCAACCAGAAGAAAAAGGCGAAGGGCAAATATCAGAGTTACAAGTTCTACAGCTACACCTCTGGTTACATTCACCACTGCACGATCCGCAATTTGAAGGCAAGTCAAACGGGCATTTTAATATTGAATAAAACTTTAATCGTAAACTTGGTCAGCTACAATAGGTAGTGAATTAAGATTGTTTGTTGAGATTGCGCCATTTGGTTTGCAACTTGCAGTACAACACAAAATACTATTACGAGGTGGGCGTTGGACACACCGTCCGAACATTTTGGTTTATTACCCCGCCTGAAGTTGGCCCTGATGTTCCATATACTTTTGGCCTCATAGGTAAGCAGTAAACGCATTTGACCGCTTCATGTATTTAATGGTGTTTTAGTTTGTCATACGTATTGTTAATAGATCTCCAAAACATCTGCAGGAGACCTGGGGCAGAGCTATGATTCGAACAAGACACTTACACATTACGAGCGAAACCCGCAGAAGGGTAAGACGGTTTTGTTCGTTGGGGACCTGTCCTATGCGGATAACTACAACTTTGACAATGTTAGATGGGACACCTGGGGAAGGTTTGTAGAGAGGAGTGCAGCATATCAGCCTTGGATATGGACTGCCGGAAATCATGAGATTGACTTTGCTCCTGAGATGGTAAGTATGTTCAAGAAAGCATGCTCGAGCATGGTGTAACACCCCCCACCCCCCCACCCCCCCC
>CXYZ01013298.1:871539-891025 GCA_900006705.1 Sonneratia caseolaris | reverse complement strand
CCCCCCCCCCCCCCCCCCCCCCCCCCCCCCGGCAGATAACTTAGATTTGTCATCGCTTATGCTCTCAGAACTTTGTTAACCTTGTGATGCATTTCTGCTTTTGTTGCAGGGCGAAACAGAACCTTTCAAGCCTTACACAAACAGATATCATGTTCCTTTCAAGGCATCCGGTAGCACTGCTCCTTTTTGGTACTCGATAAAGAGAGCTTCCGCATATATCATTGTCTTGGCCTCGTACTCTGCCTATGGTACATTTGCCTTATCTCGAGCAAATCGTACTTTGAGACTATAGTTTGAACGATCAATTTTCTGCTACAAAATCGTGCTGCTTGCCTTTCTTCATTTCCCCTCTGCTTTACACCTTGTTAAGGTACATATACGCCACAATACATGTGGCTTGAGCAGGAGCTGAAGAAAGTGAACAGGACCGAGACACCATGGCTTATCATTCTAATGCATTCCCCATGGTACAATAGCTATAACTACCATTACATGGAAGGAGAAACCATGCGAGTCATGTTTGAGCCTTGGTTTGTAAAGTATAAGGTCGATGTGGTCTTCGCTGGCCATGTCCATGCTTACGAACGNACAAGGTCGATGTCGTCTTTGCTGGCCATGTCCATGCTTACGAGCGATCTGTAAGAACCCATTCTGCTTTTACAAGTTGCTATCTAACTTGCAAACTCGGTTAATGTTTAGTAAGCAATAGCAAGGTGTGATATTATAAATGAAACAGGAACGTGTGTCGAACGTTGCATACAATATCGTGAACGGAAAGTGCACTCCGGTGAAAGACCAATCTGCTCCTGTCTATATTACCATCGGCGACGGAGGGAACCTTGAAGGATTGGCCACCAAGTAAGAGATAAATATAGCCATTCTCGTTTTTCCACTACTGGCCAACACATTGCTTCCCGATCTTGACTTTTCTCCTGTCTCATTGCAATGAAAAAAATGTCAATGACATGTAACTCTGTTCTTTGCTGCAGCATGACTGAGCCGCAGCCGGAATACTCAGCTTATCGGGAAGCGAGTTTCGGGCACGCAATTTTTGATATCAAGAACCGAACCCATGCCTACTACAGCTGGCACCGAAACCAGGATGCGTATGCGGTGGAAGCGGATTCCCTCTGGTTTTACAACAGATACTGGCACCCAGTCGATGATTCTACAAGTTCCTAGGTTTTCAATAGAATTATCCATATCTTCGCTTGTACTCGTAATCCTTCCTTCTGTCACGTTAGGAGTTCTGGTGCAGACATGGCATCAATTTCTCTCATACTAATTATCCCGGGAAGATGGGAAAACCTTGCTAGGTTGCATTTAGCAAAACCATGAATTATCATCCAAGTTCGACTCTCGACCACAAGAGCTCCACTTAGGATCACCGAGCATGTCGCTTATTGTAAGATCCCCCAAAATTCCAAAGGGGTCGACTCCACCCTCTGTTTGTATGGCTTTCTTCTGCAAATACAAGTGACATATTAAACGATCGTTATTATTTTTCTTTTTTAAAGCAACAAGGCCTACAACTTCAAAATGTACATGTCATTTAATCTGTATTTGATAAGCAGCACAAATAGGCCATCTAATTCTCACCCTTCTCTCCATCAACATTCATTATTACTCGGGTAAATAAATACTTAGGCAAACACAGTCCGCAGAATCATCGGCCTGAGGAGGAGACTACTGAAAGTGAATCCTCGTGAGACTCCAAAGGCTGTTGTGCGGTCCCGTGGTGTAGTGATTAACAGCTAACTCTACATGGAGCTAGGGACAGAAATGAGAGTCAAGTTTGGGCCTACACTGTCCCATCGATTTGGTCTTTGCTGGACATGTCCATGGCGACTAGAGATCTGTGTGCCCTATCATATCTATCTGTATGTACCGTTCTTATTCTATGGTTGACAGATTCAATTCGCTTTTGTTATTCGCATCACCCCGCATCACCCCCAACTTGAAGATCGGCTGCATCCACTTTGTTTCGACTTCCAACGCATGCTGGTCCCTAACTGTTGTCAGTTCTCTGCACCGACTCATCATTTTGGCGCACTCTTTGGTCCAGAACGACGGAGAGCGAAAGTTCAATAGATTCGTGAATTGGATGAAGTCCCATCTCATTCTGTCTGTTCTATTTCACAGACAGGAAAAGTACACCCAAAGTGAAATGTCAAATAAATTGTCCCAAAAAAAACATATTCATTAATTCTGTAGAGCATATTTGGGTGGTGGAAATAATTCTTAGTCTAGACTTAATTTAAACACCCCTCCTTCAATAAATTTCTACTGAAATAATCGCACAATATTTACTCATTGGAAAGCTGTGTATGACGACGGTACTTATGTTAAGCTTAAATGCTATCTGCCTACCAAGTTCCAAGTTGAAGTTGTAATAATTTCTCTTATTTCAAAATTCCCGGCTCTCTCCTTCTCTCTCCATCTTGTCGGATATTGAAATGGTCAAAAAGATGCGATTTTCCACGCTTTCACATTCTGTGATATCATCGCCATCATTGTCACATCATTAATAAAAAATCTCGTGATTCCAAACACGACTCAATCCAGCCATGGCGTCAATGTTTCCCCATTACAAAACTCTTTTAGTCACAGACTGTGCATCTGCCGTGGAACTCAATCTATTTTCCTAAGACAGATCTGTCGTTTTGTTTGTACCCTCGACACTCCCCCTCCCCTCTTCTTCCTGGCACCGATGCCGTTGACAAAACAGTAATATTCGTATAAACCAAGTGGATATTCCCCGTATTGAATGGGGGAATCACTCGTTCTCTTCTTCTGCAGACGAGTGGCCTGACCTCAACTTCTATTTATAGAGGAGCAAAGGCCATTGGATTCCATTAGAGCATTTGGAATTGAGTCAGTTGTGAGCACGACCTACGATTGGAGTCGACATGGGTGGAACAGGGTTCTCTTCGATTCCCCCTCGTCTGTCCTCCTTGGTCTCTTTCTGCGCGGCTCCTATGGTTGTCGTTCTGGCTCTGATTTTGAACGGGGCTTTGGTGTGTAATGGGGGGAAAACGAGCGCTTTCGTGAGGAAAGTGGAGAAGACTATTGACATGCCTCTTGATAGTGATGTGTTCCGGGTTCCTCCTGGTTACAATGCCCCACAGCAGGTGCTTGCTGCTTACTTTTGCTCCTACATTATTGTGTTTCTTATAACACTTGTCCCAGTTCAAGATTTTGATCGGCCCATTGGGTCGAATTTCTTCGTGTTCCTGCACTTCTTTCCGACTGAAGAAAACAGTTTTAACTGATGATTGGTCTTAGAAATTGGTATCATGACTATGGGTTCATGTAATTGACTCACTCATCAGCCTGGTAGCCAAATAAGAAATAGCAGTTGCTGCTGCAAATCCATCATTTTGATTTATAAATGAGCCTCTGGATGGAATTTTCAGGTGCATATTACGCAAGGAGATCATGTGGGGAAGGCGGTCATTGTGTCATGGGTGACCGTGGACGAACCGGGATCCAGCGTGGTGCTTTACTGGAGCGAGAACAGACATCAGATGAAGGAGGCTAAGGGCAAGTATCAGACTTACAGGTTCTACAACTACACCTCTGGTTACATTCACCATTGCACGGTCCGCAATTTGGAGGTATGTTAAAACGAGCTTTTCAGTACCAAATGAACTTTCCTCCTGAAGCCGACAGCTACTACAGGAATTAAACTAAGATTGTTCGTTGAGATTGTGCCATTTGCTTGCAGTACAACACAAAATACTATTATAAGGTTGGTATCGGACACACAGTCAGAAAGTTTTGGTTTATCACCCCGCCTGAAGTTGGCCCTGATGTTCCATACACTTTCGGTCTCATAGGTAAGCAAGCAATCATATGACTGCTCTTAAGTATTTTCTGGTTTTTTTTTTTCTGTGAAGCATTTTTTTATCAGATCCCCAAAACTTCTGCAGGGGACCTGGGGCAGAGCTTCGATTCGAACAAGACACTTACACACTACGAGCAAAATCCGCAGAAGGGTAAAACGGTTTTGTTTGTTGGGGACCTGTCATACGCAGATAACTACCCAAACCACGACAACGTTAGATGGGACACGTGGGGAAGGTTTACCGAGAGGAGTGTGGCATATCAGCCTTGGATATGGACTGCCGGAAATCATGAGATTGACTTCGCTCCTGAGATCGTAAGTACATCCAAAGAATGCATGCTCGAGCATACTGTTCCCCCAGATAAGTCAGATTTCCCGGTTGCAACGCTCTCAGAAGAACTATACTAAAATTGTGAGGCATTTCCGCTTTCGTTGCAGGGTGAAACAGAACCTTTCAAGCCTTACACAAAGAGATATCATGTTCCTTACAAGGCATCCGGTAGCACTGCTCCATTTTGGTATTCGATCAAGAGAGCTTCTGCATATGTCATAGTCTTGGCCTCGTACTCTGCCTACGGTATCTTTTCCTCATCTCGATCGATCCTACCTTGATGACTATCAATCTTCTACCCCCAAATCTTACCTCTTGCCCGCGTTGACTACCAACTGTTTTTCACCTTGCTAAGGTAAATACACGCCACAGTACAAGTGGCTCGAGCAGGAGCTACCTAAAGTGAACAGGACCGAGACACCATGGCTTATCGTTTTAATGCATTCCCCATGGTACAATAGCTACAACTACCATTACATGGAAGGGGAAACCATGAGAGTCATGTACGAGCCTTGGTTCGTAAAGTACAAGGTCGACGTTGTCTTCGCTGGCCATGTCCATGCTTACGAACGATCTGTGAGTACCCATTCTGCATTTTTGAGTTGCTGCTGCTAAACTTGCTTCTTAACTTACAAACTTGGTCAAAGGCTTAAAGCTGCAGTGAGGTGTAATGCTGTAAATGTAACAGGAGCGTGTATCGAACGTCGCATACAATGTCGTGAATGGGATGTGCACTCCGGTAAACGACCAATCTGCTCCTGTCTATATTACCATCGGCGACGGAGGGAACCTCGAAGGATTGGCCACCAAGTAAGAGACAAATATAGCCATTCTCGTTTGTCCACTACTGGCCAGCACATTGCCTCCCGATCTTGACTTTTCTTCTGTCTCATCGCAATGGACAAAGTAAAATGTCAATGACATGCAACTCCGTTCTTTGCTGCAGCATGACTGAGCCGCAGCCGCAATACTCAGCTTACCGTGAAGCGAGCTTCGGGCACGCGATTTTCGATATCAAGAACCGAACCCATGCCTACTACAGCTGGCATCGGAACCAGGACGGCTATGCGGTGGAAGCGGACTCGCTCTGGTTTTACAACAGATACTGGAAGCCAGAGGATGAGTCGACAAGTTCCTAGCTCTTCAACAGAATCATATGTTTCTTCGCTTTCATATCGTGAGGCCGTTTTCTTGCGGGACGTACAAATGTCATCGTCGCCGAGATTTTCGTCTTCGCTCTGTACTCATTCCTCTCGGTTTCACATCTCTCTCGGACGACGGACATAATAATCGAAGACGACACTTTCAGGATCACTAAGCTTATTCCTTAGATATGACATCAGTTTATTTCCTAAATGAATCGTCTAAAATCCAGTCCTCAAGCATCACGGCGAGCTAATTAGGATCACTAAGCATGTTCCTTATTGTGAGATCATTAAAAAAAAAAAAAGAAGCCATATGATTAAATTTAACTGGAGACCACAGTTTTTAAAACCGCAATAGCCAGCCGGTCAGGCCGGTTTGACCCTGAACAGCACAGTCATCCAGTTCGGTTTATTTAATTAATTTAAATACATTTTAAATATAATTAAATCCATCTAAATCACCCAATTTCCTCTTCTACTGCTAAATTCAACTGAACCGATGGAAAAATCAGATGAATTAAAAATTATTTAAGGAAAAAAACCTCTTCAACATCGGATCCATTTAAAAAGGAGCATTTATGTTATACATTATTTTTATTCGACTTAAATTTATATATATATTTTTGTTAAATTTAGATATTATAATTGATATAATTTTAATATTGGTGTGTAGTAGTGTATATTATTATAATTATTTACTAAATATATTGTTTATCCCATTAAATTTATGGTTCGACTCATAAACTCATAATTTGACTAATTTCATATCTGATCTGGTTGCTCAAATCTATAAGAATATCGATCACTTAGATCATCTAAGGTAGTTGGAATTGGTTTGTCTACTATACACAGTCAATTAAGCTATGTTTTATGCAACGTACAGCTACATATCTGTATGTTTTCTAATATATATAACTATAGAAAATAATTGCTTGGATCAGTACATTTTTTATTTTTAATATCGTTAGTATCCGGCGCTATAATAATCGACTAATTTGCTGAACGATATTATTTGTATTTAAGATATTAAATATTTTACCGCTTCTAGACTAAATGTCTGTTATAAGCCGTTAATAGCATGATTTTCTATTTTTCAAAATAGTTTGACATATACTTAAAAACTAAGTTTTGTCAGATTACTAAAATATAATGTAAATTGACGTACTTCGATTTTCAAATATTATTTTAGTAAGTTACACAAATAGGAATTCTCTGCCCTAAATTTATGTGTCAGCTTAAATTCAACAGCAAACTCTTTTTTAAACGCCTGACAAGGAAAAAAAGAATTTAATACAGTTACAGTTGATCGAATGATCAANTCTATATTATTATGTGTTGAATTTGCTCGTACATTTTTTACATATATAACTTTTAGACTTTTCTAAAAACTAATATCTCAAACTATCTTAACTGAAAGATATTTAATTAGATTCTGTTATGATTTTAAAGAATTTTTTTAAAAGAATCCAGTATCTAGATTTTTTTTAAAAAATTCTTTAAAATCATAACAGAATGTAATTAGATATCTTCAGTTAAGATATTATCGGGATTTTTTTTACAGTAATTCGCGTACATAAACCCGTTTACACATCAAATTTTGAACAAAAATAGTGAACAATGGCTTCTTCCTCTTCCGCTTCCTCTTCCTCTTCATTCTTGTCCGGCAGGTTTCTTGTTCTGTTGCTGAGTGCAGCAGGCCTCGGTAATGGAGGGAAGACAAGCAGCTTCGTGCGGAAGCCCGGGTGGACAGTGGACATGCCTCTCGAAAGCGATGTCTTTCAGGTGCCCCCCGGTGCCAATGCCCCGCAGCAGGTTGATCACTCGTCTTACTCTCTCGGTTTCTCGACCTTTCAGTGTGCGTCCACGTCTGGGTTTGAATAATTTACCAGCGTCAGTAAGGATCTGCTTATTGTGAAAGGTACACATAACACAAGGCAATCGCGAGGGAAATGCGATGATTGTATCCTGGGTGACTCCCAAACATCCTCGTTCCAATAGGGTGCACTACTGGAGCGAAAATAGTCCCAGCCATAAGAAACATTCTCATGGCGTTACCACTTCGTACAAGTACTATAACTATACCTCCGGCTATATCCACCACTGCACTCTCAGGCACCTGGAGGTAATTCCACTCTTTTCCTCAAATCAGTCGAGGCTGATTTTTCAGTGGATCTAAACACGAACAGTCTTGCTTGCCATCTTCCGTGAAACCCGATTGCTTATTAGATTTCCCTTTCAGTTTGACACCAAATACTACTATACCCTCGGGGTTGGACATTTTCGACGGACATTCTCATTCATGACTCCTCCGAAAGTTGGCCCAGATGTACCGTACACTTTCGGTGTCATAGGTAGAAGTTTCTACCAAATGGCTCATTTTCCGTTTTGCACGACCTAGTGTTTCGATGAAAAGCTAATACGTTATGTTCAGAGTTGTATTTCAGTTGTTGTGGGTATTATTTTGGTTTTTCCGTGAAGTGAATTTGATCGACTGTTCTGGTCTGGATAATTGCAGGAGATCTAGGACAGACAGTTGATTCCAACAGGACACTGAGCCACTACATGTCAAACCCGAAGAAGGGCCAGACAATGCTGTTCATTGGAGACTTATCATATGCAGATGACCATCCTTTCCACAACAATGTTAGATGGGATACTTGGGGGAGGTTTATCGAGAGATCTGCTGCTTATCAGCCTTGGATATGGGTTTCTGGCAATCACGAGCTTGATTATGCACCCGAAATTGTAAGAAACTTCCTTTTTGAAGCCTTATTCATATTCCTCTGTCAGCCTTGTATGAATTCCTCGTCATCTTCCACTATCCAAATCAATTAGTGTAATCCAAAGTGATTAACTGGTGATCTGTTTCAGGGGGAGACTAGACCATTTAAGCCATATTTGCACCGCTACTATGTCCCATACAAAGATTCGCAGAGTACAAGTCCCTTGTGGTACTCGATCAGGAGAGCCTCAGCGCATATAATCATACTTTCCTCTTATTCGGCGTACGGTAAGAACCTCGAGCTTTATTCATTTGTACAAAAGAATCCTTCCTCAGTGACGAACATTATGATTGTGAACATTCCTAAGCAAAATGGATTAATCGTTGCTTGGACCACAAGTAACTTGATCCAGGGGGGTAAGAATAGCTGGTACTTCTTCCGGTCTTAGATAGAAGGCTGAACTGAAAGCGATTCATTCTTTCAGCGAAATACACTCCTCAGTATGAATGGCTTAAAGCGGAGCTGCCTAAGGTGAACAGGACCGAGACTCCTTGGCTGATTGTTCTTCTGCATGCCCCGATGTACAATAGCTACAACTACCACTATATGGAAGGCGAATCCATGAGAGTCGTCTTTGAGCCATGGTTCGTGCAGCACAAGGTTGACGTTGTGTTTGCCGGGCACGTCCATGCCTATGAGAGAACGGTAACTTTGCCTGCTGAAACACCTTCTTTCTTATATATATATTACTTACTGTTACATCTCCAGCTAGTTCTTNTGTATACATTACTTACTGTTACATCTCCAGCTAGTTCTTCACACTCGGCTCGTCTTCTGAGTGAAATTTCATGTGCAGGAGCGAATATCGAACGTAGCTTATAACATCACAGATGGCATTTCAACGCCTCGGTACAACCCGGAAGCGCCGGTATACATTACCATCGGAGATGGTGGGAATATAGAAGGCTTGGCAACGAGGTAAATCTTTCTCCACTGGAAAAGGCAAGACAGTCATCTCTGCTTTGAAATTCTGGTTCTCTTGAGCGCTAACTGATCTCTTCGTGGGCAGCATGACCGAGCCACAACCTATGTACTCAGCCTATCGTGAAGCGAGCTACGGGCATGCCATCTTCGACATTAAGAACCGAACACACGCCCTTTACAGTTGGCACCGTAACCAAGACGGGTATGCTGTGGAAGCAGATTCCATGTGGTTTCACAACAGGTTCTATTATCCGGTCGACGAGAATTCGGATGCCTAGACATGATCGAACAATTTGATCTGCTTGGTTTTCTGGCAGTAATAATCATCGTTAGGATTTCTTTTCTTCATTGTCTAGCGTTTCTTTAGCAGCAGCCTTTTCACTTCAGTTGATTCAGCTGTATGTTCAAACTTACGAGTAATTCTTCGTGCACTCCATTTTCGTTTTTCTTCTTCTCTTTTCCGATCACCAAAAACCCATTTTCTTCATTTATAAACATTCGAATATGAAACATTTATTAACTGAAGAAATTAAACTACTTCAGCCAACTAAGACATTACTCTGCAGTTCATGGTCCAAATTAAGCATCCCTTTACTGCATCTCGAGTCTCACATTACATTTACTTAGGTGCAGATGCTGAGTAGATAACGTGCAATTGTGCATTGATCGGTGATATCGTCGTCCTGTTTTATGTCTTCGATAGGATTATTATAAGCTTCAATGGTGCTATATATCATGTGTATCTATGAATGACTTGGATTCCTTAAGTAGACTAAGAAAATCAATTTCCCTTCAATTATTATATGTAAAGAAGAGGTAGCAAGAGAAAAGATAGAAAAAATTCGGGTAAACAGATGTAATTTTGGTCTCGTTTCCTTGAAAATAGTTGACACAAGTTATATTGAATATAGCAATACAATTACATTTTTTTTTCAAAAAAAACTTATTGATGAATTAATTGGGACTTACTAAATTTTTTTAGTATTATATATGATGTATATTGGGAAAAAAAAGTGAAAATGCCTTTAAGAGATTCCTCAAATAGAATGGGCAAAAAGTGCTATCATTCTGATGAGACACTCTCGATCTTTACAAGATGTATGAGTGCCAGCCCATTGGCCACGCTCTGTAGGCTGAAGCACGAGATATGAGTCATGAGTTCTTCTCCCTATAAAAGTCTTCACCACCATTTAGGAAACTTAGGCAAGCGCTATTGTAGTCTTGGAAGATGTTGTCCTAATCTGCCATTTTCCCGACATTTCTCTCTTCAGTGACTTTTAACTCTTGTTATCGGTGCAAACGATGGTGGCGGTATCGCCATCTACTGGGGCCAGAATAAGTACGAGGGTACTTTGGCAGAGACTTGTGCCTCCGGGGTCTACAGTTTTGTCAATATGGCCTTTCTTGCTACCTTTGGAAATGGCCAGACTCCGGTGATTAATCTTGCCGTCCACTGCAATCCATAGAGCAATGGATGCACTGGTTTGAGCTCCGACATTGAATCGTGCCAGGCGAGGGCTGCTGGGAGCTACTTCCTCATCTACTCGGAGGATGCCAAGCAGTTTGCAACATACCTCTGGAACGATTTCTTGTGGGGCAACCCTTCTTCTTGTCCCTTGGCGTTGCCAATCTTGATGAGATCGACTTTGACATCGAAGGAGGAAATGCCTAAATGGGCAGCAGCACTGGGACGACCTTGCCAGGTACTTATCCGGATATAGCAAAAGCGGGAGACAGGTTTAACTGACTGCAGCTCCTCAGTGTCCTTTCCCAGATGAATATGCCGGGGACACACTCAAGACGGCCCTGTTCGATTATGTCTGGGTCCAGTTCTACAACAATCCTCCATACCAGTATAGCTCCGGGAGTGAGCTAACTTGGAAGACTAGGGGAAGAAATGGACTTCAATCTCTGCCAATAAGATATTCCTGGGGTTCCTGCAGCAGCGGATGCAGCAGGAGCTGGCAGCTTCATTCCCGTTGGTGATCTGATTTCCAAAGTGGTCCCGGCCATCAAGGGTTCTTCCAAAAAGGGTCGAAGTATCACGACGACCAAACTGGATACAGCAAAGGCATCGAGAGTCACGTTTGAAATTTAACTCTTATCTTTTAGCGTCCCGTGCAATTTGACATTCATGTCACCTTCAATAAGCGTCCATCAAAATCATCGCTGCCGACTATATTTCGTCCACATAAAAACTCAGAGACTTTGATGTTTCGATGTTCATCTCCTCACCATTTTGATTTGTCAAAGGCATTACGTTCTTCTCTTCATGGCTGTTTATGAAATCTAATCGCCTCATAATCTGGTAAATATTCAAATTGATCCAAACGCCCTAAAGGGGGGAAAAAACAAAAAGACTCAATCGATTGGAAGTTTNGCAAATATTCAAATTGATCCAAACACCCTAAAGGGGGGAATAAAAACAAAAAGACTCAATCGATTGGAAGTTTCCATATCCTGAATACTTAGACAGGTAAATCCTATGCTCTGCTGTATGGGTTGCAGTTCGGCCATGCTTANTCAGACAGGTAAATCCTGTGCCCTGCTGTATGGGTTGCAGTTCGGCCATGCTTAAAGCCTGGACCCAGAACAGAAATGGCCGCACTGGATTGGAACTGGTCTTTCCAACTCTTTCTTCCCCTGAGTTCTTTTAGAGGCACGAAAAAATTCAATTTAAATCGGCATTATTAGGTGCATTCTGTGAGGTTGAAGATCGCCTCTTTGCCAAAGTTCAATTACTGGGTTTTATAATATGTTGCCAAAGTTATTGCCCAACAGATGGTTTTGATTTTCCTACGCGCCGGCTTTGTTGAGATCATCATCTGTCTTTGGACAAATGGCTAGGCTTAGCCCCTCGTAGATATTTTGAGATTGATTCAAAATTAAAACTAGCTTCCACTCATTCAAGAAAACAAAGAACAGACGACGGTATTATTAGATGCTCCAATACTGAACATGTACAGCGTCGACATAATCTTATTTATTACTATGGGAAAAAGAAATATGATAACCATATATAACCTCAAGGAAAAAAAATATGGAGAAATAAGTATAGGGCAGCCATGGCAGAGCCTCCTGGAATAACGGCTACCTTCCCCGTGCACTATAAAGCGCAAAGTCAATCGGCGATGTCTCCCAGAGATCAATGTTTCATCTTTTAAGAACCTGTCAACCTAAACGCCTGAATCTGAACTTACAGCTGCTGCTCTTTATGCTCACGGCAGTCTGAGCAGAGAGGCTGTCGACGTCAAGCCTGCACCGGACTAAGAACCTCATTTTCGGGAGCTTCAGCTTGCCGAGCTTGACCCTCACCGGCTGCCTAACCCTCAAGTTCAGAGGGATGACACCCGTCTGCTGCCGCTGCTGCTGCCATGATGTGAGCAACGCGGTGGCATTCTGTGTCTGCCCGGTGAGTGGCACTTGAAGCACAGTAGTATTCCGGTGACCCTGGTAGAACTTGGGAAAAGCCCCTTCGCAGAGCTTTGAACCGGAATACAGGACGCTTATTCGGCTTCCTCCCACGTAGTATATCCCAATCTTCTTGTTGGGGTTCCTAGCAGTGACGGTCACGTCGAAGGCAGCGTATAAGCTGCCGTTGTTGCTGAGATCGAGCTGAGTTATCTGCAAGCCATCGATCGAGTACTTTGGAAGCTTCGGCCGGAACACCAGGTACAGGATCCCAACGGTCACCCCGATAGCTATCACCAGGATCAAAAGGACAAGCAGAGTCCAACACAGGAACTTGCAGCAGCAGCTTCTCCTCTTGGGTGGCTTGGAGTGCACGGCCGGGAGTTTTTGTCCCGCAGGCGGGTACTGTACTGGGTCCCCGGTGGAATTCGAGGAGCCACGCGGCACCAACGGAGCAGACGGTGTCTGTGGCAGTGCCGCTTCCGGATCCGTGCCCGGATGGATTTTTTGCTGATCAGCCATGGTGGACTTACAAAATTGGAAAACCAACAAAACAGAAGATCGAGGCTGACGGATGACAATCTTCTTCCCTCTTCCCAAGCCATGGGTTGCCTGGACGTTTATAAAAACCTCTTCTTGTTTGGTGATAGTCGTGTATGGATGGTTAACCGAAGCTTCCCTTTCTTGACTTTTGGTTGGCTAGCTTTGACCTTCCGAGAGAAATAAAAGTAATACTAATCAAAATGTTCTTTCCTGGAAAAAGGTCGTTCACAGGCCGCTGCGCCGCCGGCGTGGCATTCAAATCTGAGAAAACATACATGAACTTGCTAGATTTTTGGGTTATATATGTTTGTTGGAAAAATTATAATAAAAATTTTATATATTTATCACTTTTTTATAGTTAAATTATATATATATTTTTTAAAATTATTCTTTAATTTCATAATATATTTAAATCTTAATTTTAACAGTTTATTGACTTGATATTTAACGGCGTCACGTGACATAACATACCGGTAAATTTTTTTTCACCACATTAGCGGAACGGTACCATGTCGGTATACCATATCAGCAATTTATTGACATATCATTATACTACATTAATAAATAACTACTATGTCGGCACATTATTAAAATTAGAATTCAAGTATATTAAAAAATCAAATATATAGGAGTGAAAAGAGAAATTTTAAAATATAAAAAATTTAAATGTAAATGATGTAAATATATAGTATAATTATATCTAGGATAATATAATCATCGATCTAGAAAGGTAGGAGAATGAAGAAATTTAAAATAAAAAAAAAGCACACGGAAAGTTCCTATTTCTTATTTCTTATTGGACGACGTGTTACTGCACCACCAAACTCTCGTTATCCCATTTACAGGTGTTCATTCCTTACATATTTTGGTTGATATTCGATCGGAGGTTACACGTGTCAATGACCCATGCCTCTGCTTCTAGAATGCCAATGGGATCAGTTAACAAATCACATATCGGTCTGTTAACGTTCCTCGAGTCTAAGGCCAAGAAAGAAAGAAAGAAAAGCGTTCCCCCGGTATGATTCCGTGTTGGGTAAAAGATTTGGACGAAATGTTTGACTGTCTGGAATTGGAATTATAAATTATTATTCATCCATCTCCATTTAATAATTATAAAATTATAATTTAATTTTTATTACAAAATTTTTGTACCCTTATTTATTTGATATTTTTACTGTATTTAAATTTTATAAATAAAAATATGCATTATTATCATGATATCTTTTTTTTTTTTCGGAGAGTTTGAATTTTTAAATTTAAATTAATTAGGATAATTTGAATTCGTGGGATTACGGATAATCGGAGCGTTCCCACCTGGCAAAGGAAAGTGCGGCCACGTTGCACGAATCAAAGAGGGAAAGAAACTGTCTTTTTTTTTTTTAATTTCAATATTTGGGGTTGGGTTGTGGCCTTGGAACGGCTTGGAAGAAACGAGGCATAAATGGCCATGGAAACTCTCATGGGTAAGTCGAGGAAGACGCCGACGAGGAATGTGCAGATGAGGTCTCTCCCGTGTCATACCCTACGTCAAACTGCTCCCCCTTGCATTTCCATTCACACTTGCGAATCAAAAGTCTCTTTCAATGTCGTCAGCGCCTGATCCAGTCCGACATTCGTATCATTTAGCATTTACACTGATAAATAAAGCTGTGTCATCTGCCATAAAACATCGTGGCTACCGTCCAGGAAATTAAGCCCGGACGTTGCGTATGCGCGTTCTATGCATGCAAGTCAATATTTTATTGCTTCGACTGCCCTCCATCAAGCTATAAACAGTTATCAATGCAAGAACAAGGGTACGAATCCATGGAGGCCACTATCTAATCTAGTAAAACGCGTGTGTTGAAAGAGATGACACGCCCCGAGTTAGCTTTGATTCTTACAGAACTTGTACAACCTATTCAAGTATGAGCATCTACTCATTTATCATCATTTGGCATTCGGTTCGGATAAGCAAGAAATGAGATAGAAAACAGAAAGGATCTCAGCGAGTTGCGTGATCTCTGTCGTTCAAACTACAATTGCATCACTTGCTCTTACGCAAGGGGGTCAATTGTCCAGTATATTACACATCAAATCTCTAGCCTTTTATGACATGGATTATACTTTATCCACAGGAAAACCGTGTGAGGTTTAAATCTACATAATCTACAGACACCGAAAACCAGCAGTCTCATAGACCTTCCGACACAAACAGCCGGAATCTACTGCAGGAACCAAATTAGGCACCACCAAGGAATATGAAATGGGTTCTCAGTCTTCATACCAGTTAATAGTCTTCTATCAGGTGTACTCCAGGGTAACTCCACGAGGAGCAGATTCACAAGAGGCAGCTTTTGCCTCTTTATCGAAGGGACCGGCTATTAACTCTCTCACAGTTTCTATCTTACCATATTCTATATACTCCTCCTGCACAGTTGTCACCTCCTGCGACGTTTCGTGTCCACCTGAAACAGCAGCATCAGGAAACAAGTCTCAATATCAATAACCTGAACATTAAGACATACAGCAAGTGGAAAAGAAGTCAGTAGATATGTGCCACAATAATGGCAATGTAACTTTTCATAAAACTCAGGTCTCTATTTGCCAGATTGAGCATGCCAAAACATGAGCTCAAAGATGCCTGTGAGATCCGCCTAACTGTGTAAGCTTAAGGACTAGAAAAACCTGGCATAATGATCATTCAAAGATATACTCACCATTTTAGTTCCAAATATAAATTTGGTCACAAGGAAAAGGACAGCTGCAGAAGAGCTGCTATGGCTAAATTTTAAGCTAGGGGTTGAATGAGGGTTGGAAAAGGGAAAGGTTGGGGCTAAAATGCTGCAACAGCATGAATCACCATAGACAAGGAACTCAGAGCCTTGCTTTATCATTTTGAGGGTGAAAGATGATGCACTTATCGACTTAAGGATCTCTGCCAGTAAACTGACAGCTGCCAGGAACAGTTTGATTTCCTCACCGAGACTCAAAATTCCTAAAAGACACAAGCTAATCAAATGTCTTTTTAAACTGGAAGTTGTAAACAGAGCATCCATGTCGAAAATTTTGAATCTGACTTGAGGCTTTAAACTCATCTCTTTGAAAATTTTGATTCTTTCTTCAACAATCTTTATCATATGAACATCTATTCAGAAATAGTTGTGGTCAAGATGACCTATCTGCTTTTAGCAGATTATTATTCAAAGCTGTAGGGTAGAAAGAGACATATCAATGTCATTGTTCACTGTCTCCCAGCCACTAAGGGGGAAAATGTAAAAGGTCCACTTTATTCTTTAGAATGTAGGCTTTACAGGCTAGAGCTTTTGGTTGATAGAAGACCTGAACGTTCTTTTCAGCTTTATGAGAAGCGAGTGAACTGTCCATCAGGCCATCTATAACCAGGATGCAGTCCCTCCAATCCACCATGAATCAAAATTCACAATTGACATAAAAGAAAAATGGTAACTCAAGCATATTCTGTTACATGGACCAACATAGCCACACCAACCTGACATATACTGAGAGTCCATTGCAATTAATTACACTAGTTCTAAAATACTTTTCAACTTTAAGTAAAAGGCTGGAAAGAGGAAAAGCATCTGAATCCACGCCTGAACACTAAAAACAGATCAATTCAATCATCTAATGACCCATTAACTCAGTTATAATAAAACAACATATTCAATCCCTCATGAATGCAGCAAAACTTCCAAATAATTTCATCAGTAGAAAACAAGATAAAAAACATACTAATCCAAAAAGAAAATGAGAAAAAACATACACACACATCTCTATCTTAATTCCAAGGAATATTGATAATGACTTATCCCCACAAATATATAATCATACAAAAGAGGTTAAAATTATATGACAAACCTTTGTATCTGCTTGTCTTGAAGCAGTATGAGAATTTTGCAGCTTCTTTTGCCCTTCAGTTGAACAAATTTCGCAGAAGAAGTGGTCCAGTCTCTTTGCTTCCTCTGCTGTCATGTCTATACAAACAGGATGAAACCTGAATGACAAACAGCATGGTAAAACTGAATTTAATAAACGTTGAACAGATCCATGCCACATCATAGATGCCTTAGAAAAGACACCTTTAGCATGGAAAATACAAATGTAGAGGGAAGGAATCTTAAGAGAAACTAAATAAGCACAAAAGAACTAATGACCATCCAATCAAATATCAAGTAAATTTGAGCAGGCACCGACAATAAAAAGCCACTTCATAAAACAAACCAAAAACGTATCAAGTTGCAACAACAAAACAAGGATACATACAAGAGCTAACAGAATGCAATGCACTTATAATTTATGCTCTCATAAATGTGCAAACCAAAGGGTGAAGTAATCAAAAAAAGCAGAGAACAACTTTAAAATATGTTATATTTCCATTTTAAATTTTATAACACACTCACATTTGAGACTGAATTTAAAAAAAAGAAAGAAAGAAAGAAAGAAACTTGATGATGTAAATATGCAGAGAATTTACGCCTTTTCACCGATAGAGGATGCTATTTCCTAATAGAGTTTCCATTACTTATGATGGCTAGATATAACCAGATAACACATGCTAGATATTGGGCAATTTCCTCTCCCCTCTGTGTACTCTCAGCAGCTGAAGGTAGCTACTGACAGAAAAAGATCTCTTTCCCCATACAGTAAATATTATTCAGAACAAAATTAATTATTGCTACTTGCAGGAATATAAACACCCGTGCTAATATAGATGACCTTGCTATACATTCGCCAGCAGAGTCTAGCAAGATTTTTTTTGCTCTCTCTCTCTCTTTTGGAAAAGTGAACCTAGCAAGATTATTAGTTAACTAGGCAATAATTGACTGGATCTCGCAAGCATATACTTCATATTAACAGTTCCTTCAGGGTAAGACAAGATATATCAGAAATTAGCCATCTTACAATAATCTAGGAAAATGGAGCTCTAGATGCAACAGATGGAGGTCATAGAACATGCCAGTTCATTATCAACAAACCTTACTAGTCTGGGTCTCTTCCCCCTCCAGTGACACAACAACATATAAATATAAAACCTCAAACTGTTAACTCCTAATTATGAACAAATTTAGAGACTTGAGAAAAGATAACCACAGAAACAACTAAAAGAAGCCTGCGTGTTGAAAACCACATACATTCCAGTTATTCATGAGCGATAATAAAATACGATAACATTGAAACATTGAATTATGAGAAGATTTCAAAGGATGCTCACTAACCAATCGCTGCAGCCCTCGCACTGGACCATCAGATCATCGGGATTGTACGGCATCTCGCATTTGCAGTACCTGCCACAGTTGGAAAAAGATTGAAACGATCAAACCACTGGCTACAATACTATTCTGCCAGTAATGGCAATCGACCAATGAGTCGGAAATGGAGCTTCACGTCCACCATACAAAAAGGCAATTCAGCAGTCACCCTACAGCTAAATTTTAATTTTTTTCAAAAAAAAAAAAGAAATTGAACAATACTATGGCCATCCAAATAGAACCTGACGCGCAAAATAGAACAAGAGAAAATTTGCCATACACAGCGACTCTGTCGGGATTAAAAGCGCCTGTGGAGGAGTTATACTCAAAGCGGCAGAAGAAGTCGTCGTTCCCAACGGCGTCGAGCTTGGTATAGCTCTTGAACGTGTGGACGGTGCACTTGCCCTCGATGGTGTCGGCGCTCTGGACGTCATAGTGGTCGGAGAGGAAGACCTCTTTGGAGCCGTGGAACTGACGGCGACCGCCGATCGATTCCTCGGGGCGGTAGTACCAGCGGACGTGGACCTTGACGTTGGCGCCGCGGGAGTCCGACTCGATCTGCTCGATCCTGGCCACGTAGGACGGCTTGGAGGGGTCGGACGGCCGCATCAGGACGCAGTCGCCGGCTGAGGGAGCAGCTTGCGCGACGGGGAGAAATGAGATTTTTCCGGTGAAAGCGAGGGGAAAGGGGATGGAAGAGACAGAGAGAGAGAGAGAGCTGGGGGGGTGGGGGGGACTCACCTCTGATGGTTTTGTTGATGGGTTTGACTGTGTAGGACTCGAGTGTGCGTCTCGGAGCCTTGGCCTTGGCCATGGCCATGGAGGTTTTTAGAATGCAATAGGCATACCACAGCTCAACACCGGACAAAAAGCCGCAGCAACAGAGACAGACAGACAGACAGACTGACTGACAGACCATACCAGACAGTAAAGAAGGTCGAGAGTCGTCTCGGGACACCGGCAAAATTCTTAAAAAATAAAAATAAAACTGATCTGCGTTGATATTACATTAAAAAAAATAAAGCTAAGAAAAATTAAATAAAAAAAAGTCAATCAATCGAATTTCTAGATTTTTTAGTGATGAATTTTTAAATGCCAATAAGTATAATATAGGGGAAAAAAATATTTCTCTCCATTGTTTGGAAATTTTGCAAATCAGCCCCTAAAGCTTTTGTTTTCGCAAATGGTGGGCCATACTATCGAAATGTTTCATTTTCACACTCGTTCCTTGTGTGCGAGGCCTCACCTAGATT
>CXYZ01013298.1:849515-871073 GCA_900006705.1 Sonneratia caseolaris | reverse complement strand
AAAAATATAAAAGTGTTTGAAAGATTTAGAAATCCTTTCAGATCCTACCAAACAAGAGATTCTCGTATCTCTTAATCTCTCAATCCAAACACACGTGCAGTAAATTGAGGGTTAAACAAATAGCTGTCATCTTAATTAAACATGAACTCCGCTCCCTTTTTTTTTAATTTGGTATTGACATTTTCGCGTATCCTAATCAGGTACAAATATACGTCATTTATCAAATTTAACATACAATTTATTTTTTCATCAAATTATCATATGTGGTACGGTACCACATTAGTACCATGTACAATACCCTATGCCAGAAAAATTAATGTACCATGTAG
Organism: Sonneratia caseolaris; assembly: GCA_900006705.1. Taxonomy (NCBI): domain Eukaryota; kingdom Viridiplantae; phylum Streptophyta; class Magnoliopsida; order Myrtales; family Lythraceae; genus Sonneratia; species Sonneratia caseolaris. The sequence goes on along the minus strand of CXYZ01013298.1, from coordinate 870,744 downwards.
GATGGTGATTTGATGGAAAACGGACGTCTTACTAAAATTAATAAATAAAGTAAAGTTGATGGATTACTAAAAATTTCATATTGGGTTTAGAATTTTAGTCCAATTTTATTCTTAATCCAGATCTTCTGAAGCAAATAAAAACCCTAGAGCACTTCACGTGGAAAAACTATGTGCAGGGGTTCCTACTTCTAATCGGTGATGATGATAGCTTTTTGCTGTTGAATTGAAGCCGAATCTTTTCCCTTTTGTTTCCCTTCGTCCACAGAGGAGAATCACTCTCTTTTTGAAGAGGAGAAAATGAGGTCACTTTTCATGGCACTATCCGCGGTTCCCGCAAGATCCCGCCTTTCGCCGGCGCAGCTCCTTTTTCCATGTTACGGCACGAGAAAAACGCAACCCCGACGACGTAGAGCCGCGCCGCAAGTGCAAGCGCTCTCGGTTGACGAAGCGAGCGAGATCGCGTAGGAGATTGGGTTGAGAGGTGGGCGGCGGAAGATGAATACCTTCCTGACGATGCATGTGGATTGAAAGCCTCCGGAGGGCAAATATCGATATCGATGGCAAATCAACGGGAGATCTGCAGAATTCGATCGGTGCGGATTGTACATTTGAGAATAATATTGTATAGAGTGTACAAGCTGCTTTCAACGAGGGTTTGGTAATCGAGTCCACATGTGCTCCGTGNAGATCTGCAGAATTCGATCGGTGCGGATTGTACGTTTGAGAATAATATTGTATAGGTGAGTGTACAAGCTGCTTTCAACGAGGGTTTGGTAATCGAGTCCACATGTGCTCCGTGAGATTCCTCGCATATGTTCTTCATCTTGCGTAGTCTCCGATGCCTCGCCTGGACCATTTAAAGTAAAAAAAAAGAGAGCATTAAAATATAATTTATGCATAAATAAGTTAATAGGATTCGATATCTCTTCTTCTCATATATGATATTGAATCTGAATAGGTAANTGAGATTCCTCGCATATGTTCTTCATCTTGCGTCGTCTCACCATTTAAAGTAAAAAAAAAAAAAAAGAGCATTAAAATATAATTTACGCATAACTAAGTTAATAGGTTTTGATATCTTATTCTCATGTATGATATTGAATCTGAATAGGTAGAAAATTTATTGTCAGCATAAATTATTTTACTTGTTATATATAAGAAATATAAGTTTGTTGAATTGCTGAATATCGACAGCCGACGATGAGAAAGGTTGGTGGAGACAATTTCCACCGTGAAATAACTCCCGCGTCCAAATGAACGGCCTAGATCGGTCCACGAAAAGAAAAAGGAGGGGGGAAATTCGAGGAAGAAAAGTGGAAATCACATATTCAGAAAAAGGTCACGTGGATGTACGGAATGGACTCGACTCAGTCACAGGACTACGCATCATTTCTCTATAGTTAGGCTTATACAAGTAAGGGGAAAAGGCCGAAACACTTAGCTCCTCCTCCTCGGCAATTGTTTCTACGATAAAAGGTCAGTATCGAGGCCGAACTTACAGGTAGAAGAAGGATAAGATCAAGATCGAGAATAGAAATAGGGCAAGCGTGTGTTGACCGTCGGGCTCGTGCCGGGTTATTTTTTTCATGCGTGCAACAATGGATGGCCAAGACTCTCGATCCGTAGCTCAAGGTAGAATCCAATTTCCCATCTTCTGCTTTAAAGATCACATCAATGGAACAACCTTTTCAATGTATGGTAGGAACCTTTCCATGTTTTCCGTGGGTAGGGTCCCTTCTAAAGATCGTTGCTTCACGGTAGACCCACTGGAGAGGAGTCATCCACCTTTGCACGATTTTGCCAGTCTGATGTGTCGGACCATGGGAACCTTGGTTAAACATGTAAAACACCTCAACTAAATCCAATCAGACGTCCGATCGGATTTCTGTTAACGAAAACTTTTGCAGCCACCTGAATCCGCTCTATAAGTAAGACATGTAAACTTATATTGTTCTCCATGTGCTCTACATCAGCAACATGAATAGAGAATTTCCATGGCGTAAGCCATATTTGAAACTGTAATCAGATCAGACTTGCCCTTGATTAATGTCCTCCTCTAAGTCGCTGACAAATTTACGATTCGAACCATCTCCTTAGCTGCTTCGAAGTCTGTCTCTCTCCATCACTTCTATCTGAACTGGGCTGTGAGAACTTCGACCTGTACTGTTCGATCAGCCTGTCAAGTTTATCCACCACATCTTGCCCAGGCGGCTGTTTGACCTTCTTGGCCCTCTTACTTTTCTTCGGACTGGTGTTCCCTATGCGTTCATCTGTTCCATATTCCAGTTTCCTCTTTTTCGGTTCAATGAGTCGAGAGGATCTGGATTCGCGACTAGCAGTTGCTGCATCTTTGCCTTCAACAGCTCCTCCACTACCTTGCTCAATGCCACCTTTGGTGCTCTTTAGTTTCTTTTTTGATCCCTTCGCCTTCCGCTTCAAGCTTCCCTGGTTTCTCTCTGACGGCAATTCTTTCTGCTCTTTATTTTGATAACTGGCCTTCTCGTTCTTAGCAGCTTTCTCCCCTTTAGAGTAAACTTTGGTAGGCAAACTGTCAGCTTGAGGATCTTTTAAAGTTTGCTTTGCTGCTCCTCTTACATCTTTAAACTGGTCTTTTTTCCTGTTAGTTAGTTCATTACGCTCACTTTCAGGACCTGAATAGACTGAATCTTGAGGGGCATCTTGTTGCTGAGCTATCTTAGCTTGCCGCTTCTTCAATGTCATAACATTGTTGAGGGCAAACGCCACAATGGGGCGATTCTGGGGACCAAATGTGTCTAGAACAAACAGATGCAGCAACACAATTTATTAAGATACAGATCTTATATATAAATAAACAGACTGAAATACGAACATAGAACAGGAGTAATACCAGGATTATTGTTTAAAACTCTCAGTGCCACGAGCGCATGCTGGTGCTCTGTAAACTCAACGAATGCAACCCCACGTGAGTGATCCTTTGCCAATACTTTACCTTTCTTCACATTCTTCATCAATTTTATCTGCAATTTGCAAACTACAAATAATTTAAAAGAGGGGGGCCTAGCAAAGTTTTGGGTACAGATAGCCGGAGAAAGAAGATAACCTGTTTAATAACAGGCTTTTGCTTGGTTGCACGTGAAGTAACTGCATCAATACAGAGCTTCTTAAGTTCTATTTCAGTCATCGACTTAGGTAAGTTATATAAAATGAGTCGGGTCCTTGAAACATGGAACTTTGGGGACTGAAGCTTGGTCGTCTTTTCCCTCTCCAACCTGAATTTGCACAAAAATCGCCAAAAATTGAAAATCGAGAAATCTGCTTCTCTACCTCTAGTTTTATAGTTCTAGGTGGCGCTTACGCATTTCGCTTGGCCATATCGCTCTCTGAAACACCTTCTGCAGCTGGAGTACCCTCAATGATAAGACCTTCCTACATATTAATCACTATGAAGATAGTAAGAGCAGAACACATACCAACAGAACGAAATAACATCCAAAACTAAGCAAGGATAAATTTGCATTAACTTGGCTCAAAAGAAATTATTTGTTCCCAAAAATGCAGCTAACAATGCACCCCAACCATCAATTTTCTATCATAAGCCACCAGCTTTGATCCTAGCCACTAGTGATGTTAGCTTGACTGAGGCCAGCTGGATTGATGCCCAGGAGAGCCCCATTACCTAGATATAGAGGCACAGTGTCCAACTGAGCACCATCATGTGACATTAGTCTTGACCTTACTCGGGCATGTCAAGGAAACAAAGTTGACCTGGCATCTCTTAAGCAGTGCCAAGCTCAGGAGTAAAGTAGCCAGCAAAAATATATTACATACAAATAAAAAGGAGGAAAGTCATCATGATTTATTGTTTTGGGGAATTTTCTTTGACCAAAATCCAACAGTCAGATTAAAGAATAGGGGTCAGTCTGTCCCTTTACCCATAGCTAGGGGGCATTTGGGTAGCCACTATAAAAGAGACACCCCAAGTAAGATTATTCAGAGTACCTTTGCCAAATAGAGATTACGGTGGTCATGATTCTCTACTTTTGCCTTATCCATTTCCTTCTTATGGGCTGATGTCTTATCCAGAGCCTTCAAGACTGTCAACTGCCTCCCTCTAACAAATATTCCAAGACCAGTAGATCCCACATGTGCTGCTGATACAGCAGCATTGGCTGCTTCTACTGTCTTAAACCGGAGAAAACCAGTCCCTCTTGGTCGTCTGCCACAAAGAATTAGGACAAAATTTGCATATATTACATTTAATACAACCAAGATGAGATTAGCGAATTATAATCATACCTTGTGACTTTATGAAGGACTGGAACAAATGATAGCACTTCACCAAATGCAGAAAAACGCTCCTTCACTTCCTCAGAATCAGCATCAAAGGGAAGGTTGCTTATGAAGATTGTCCTCTGCAAATCATCCACTCCATCAATTTCTTTTGATTCCTTCACTTCACTTTTGGTAGATTTATGTGAACGAACAACTGAATCATGTTCAGAGTCATCTGGCTTTATTGACAATTCATGCATTTCAGTGGGATTCAGACCCTTCATTGTATCTGGTGGTTCAGAATTGTCAATACTGGGAGGCGTAGTCCCTTTAGCAGACAATGATAGCAAGTTGTTAAGAACTTTTCTAGCAACATCAGCTTCCTCTTCAAAATTGTTCTCAGTGGCAAAATCATCTGGCATTCCTTCTTCCTCATCAAGTGCAGTTTGCTTATCAAGATCCTCACTGTCATCCTCCAAATCCTCACTACCGTAGTCACCTTCCTCCTTGTGTTCTCTCTCTTTTCCTAGAAAAACAAGTCAACATTCATACAGAAAAAACACATCAAACTACCTAGATGGAATGAAACAGTACAATTGTTCATGCTAATTATCATTCAGATCACATGCTATCGGCCTGACAAACACCATTTATATGGTTGATTAAATTTCAATAGATGGGAAAACCTACAAAAAGGATCCAACTAACCATCATCTGCAGTAAGATCAGCATTTCTGCTGTGATAAAGCTTCTTTGGAACTGCCCAATCAACAGCTATGGGTCTCTTACCAAACATTTGGCCATTAAATTTTTTAATTGCCTGGGAGAAGGTGGCAACTTTGGTTAGCACCTCAAAATACCATAAGTTTTAACTGATTGAAAATAAGCAGATTTATGAGACAGAACAAACATTTTCTGCATCTTGTTTGCATGTAAATTTGACAAAAGCAAATCCCTTCGATAACCTGCAAAAGGCATAAAATTCATGAGATGTCGAAAGAAGAGCAACTTTAAGAGATGAGATGGCAAGTCCAAATGAGAATCTACCCTGTTTCAGAATTCTGAGGAATATAGACATCCCAGACAAATCCAGCCGCTGATAACAATTTTTTAATGGCATCCACTTCAACCTACAATAATAATATATGAGGCTTATTGAAGAAAGGTTCTCTTACATAGCACATAACTCAAGGAAAGATGATTTAGATACAAGCCTTGAATGGCAGATTTCTGATAATAAGCTTCCATTTCTGGGTCTTGGCCCCCTGGCAGCAGACAAAGAAAGAATCCATAATTTCATGACACTGACTATGCTGATCAGCCAAGATAATTGGCTCATCTCAAGTTTGTTTCACAATAACTCTCTACAATAGACTATCTACAAATATAAAATGGAAAATCCATTATGGAGAGTAGGTCTAAATGTTAATATAGTATACCTCACCACCCAGCTGCCGTGCCCACACAATCCCCCCTTTGATCTCTTTATGGTGAAGCAATTCAACTGCATTACGTGCTGACTTAACACTTGTATAAAGAACAGCTGAAGCATCCATTTTACATCCATCTTGAGCAAGAGCTGGAAATTAAATCACTCGTGAATAAACAAGAACATCATCGAGAGGACTTCATACATGTGGCTCTAATGGGGATTAAAGTAGTATAATGTGATCCTAATAGCCAACCAAAAAACAAAAGGTAGAAAAGACTGTTCCTTTTGCAGTACATGAAAGACTGCACCTACCATGCTGTTCAAGGTCTTCCCTTGCAAGAGGATAAGTTACTGAACATACAGCACCAATCTCCTTAGCTAAACGGTGAACATCATCTGCCATGTCAGCACTGAAAAGACCACCAAGAACAACTGTTCTCGCCACCCTTCATAACATTGAAATGCAACAAATATAAAATTAAATATGCTTAAATATGACACTTCATAACTGTATACTTGTTGAAACTTACATAAAACCCTTGGCAACACATGAGAACTCTTAAATCAAACAAATTACATAACACTCAATGTATATCATGGTTTCAGATCTGAATAAGCACTTGCACTGGCCTAAAAGAAAGTACTTGCACTCATATAAATACAGAAATTTATAATTACTCTTACACTAATTTAAGACGAAAAATGTTTTTAATACTGCTGCAAGTCTTGAACATTATAAAAAACCTGCAGAAAGATGAATATTATTTACATTTTCTTGCAACCCTACAGTCTATCCATTCCTGTCCAAAAGGCCAAATTATCCACAGAAAGATAGCAACTATACAAGATCAAATTAGAGTTCAGCATGGAATGAAGGACCAGTACCTTTGTTTTTCAGAGCAACTCTCACTGTCAACTAAATTGTGAGACATAGCTTTTCTGGGCTCCGCAGGTTTTTCTGAGTTGGGAAACAACATAGTTGGAAAAAAAAAGGACTGCACAAGAAATCCTTCAAGCAAACTATTCCTAAAGATGTATAACCTCTTTCTTGTGGCTCTAGCACAGGCTTGATCGTGCTTTCAGTAGACTTGTGCTTGGCCTTCTTTCCTTCCATCACATCACCTAAAATAATCACCTGTTTGCTTAGGGGGATTGTTTAATAAATATAATGGGGCTAAGAAAAGTAGATGATAGTAACTCTTTTGGCTAAGAACCGTCCAGCAAAGATACTGAAGTAAATCAACATGAATGTTAACCTTTATTTGTTTCATTTGCTTTTGATTGACGTTGTTCAAGAGGAGCACGGTGCATAGCGTGCTTTACTGCAATCTTACGACCTCCAACAGATGAACCGTTTTTAAGCTCAATTGCACGCTTGGCATCTTCTGCAACAGCACTATTCAGAGATACATAAAGAGTTAGAACCATTAAAGAGTACCATCAGAGGCTCAACAGAAATACACTTGTGATTTGAAATTCTTAAAGGAAAGAACAAGTTGACGATCATCTGACTGACACAAGCAACACAAAACCAAAAGAAAAAGGTTGACAGACAGTTTCATTGAAAAAACTGACATGAAAAGTCCAAATCATAAACCACTCCGCAAGACAGAGCTACACCTTAAGGAAGATATCCATGAAAGGCCATGTTCTACACTGTTTTTTATTTTTTTTAATTATTTTTATAGATCTAATGAAGTCAAATGCAAATGCACAATTCCAATTTTTCTGATGAGTATAATGTTCCAACACCATACCTTTACTGTGGATCTAGAGCTATTGTAATAAACCCTTCATGCATATCTCTTCTTTTGTATCTAGGATATAATCTTTATATCTAATTATTGACTAAAAACCTTCATGCTAGATGCATTCACATTTACTTATAGATATATTATGCACAGAAAAAATTACCAGAAAACCAGTAAACACAAGCACTTGCTTGTGATAATTCATGATACTCTAGAGGTAGAGCCTGGGTAAGATCTTTGACAAGGCTTGTTCAAGTATCAGAGAAGCGTAGATAAACAGGAAAATTGGTACAATGCATAATAGTTAGCAGCTAGACAGAAAGGAAAATTGTCTTTAACAGTAGAATATTGCAAGAAACTTACAACTGTACAAAGCCGAAACCACGGTGCTCATTAGAGCCTGTTAAAGGAGAAAGCATACAATGGATTAAACTGTCCAGGAGAAGCTATGCCATCCTTGCAAATTATACATCTCATGTAGAATTTTGCTGTACATAAATATAAAGCGGAATTTTCCTTTCTTCACTCATCATTAAAAAAAAGCATGAAGGTGAAGGATACCAGCGGCATAATCATTGGAACTTTATAAATAAGCTTTCCACTAACTAATAATACACTTATATTGTGCTAGTAGAGCCCTATTACATTAATTGTGACAGATTCAGCTCTACCTATTCCCAACAAAAGTTCCTGAAGGCAGATGCATCAATACCCACTCATGGACTCTAAGTTAGCCTCAAGATACGTAACTGACTGAAACAAGTAAACAAAGCTTGTGGTTAAAAGACCCAATTTTAAATGCTCACCTTTCTTGGTAACCAGGAAGCAACGCCGTATTGGTCCAACATCGCTGAAGGCATCCTCTAGCTGTGACGTAAAACCAAAATAACCGAAATATCAGAACTTGAGGAGAGACATCAGTAAAGCTTGGACATTTAGCACCGGGTTACTCTATAAGAGACGAGAGCAGATTTCCCGTGCGGAATCCATTCACAAGAAGTAAGCTTGCAGCGGGAAGGAACTTCAAACCATGCAGAGACGGCAAAAAAAAAAGCGGGGAGGGAAGAGAACCTGAGGGTTCGCGAAAGAGTAAGGCAAGTTGGTGACGAGCACAGTGGCGGGGCAGTGTTGAGACCGTGCGGCTCCGTCGGCGCTGGCGGCCTCCGCTGCCTTACGCTTCCTCCCCATCTTCGTTCCCACGAGCTGAGAGCAGAGGGTTTGTTTAGGAGTTTTGCAGAGCTCAAAGAGTAAGGCAAGACGGGGAGCAGGAGGAAGAGAGGCCCTCCACTTTGGGCTTGAGTTGGGCCGCTCCTGCAGAAGGNGAGAGGCCCTCCACTTTGGGCTTGAGTTGGGCCTTCCTCTCTATTTAGGCCCGGACTTAGTGGTCCGCTTACTCGGCAAGTTATCGAGCGGGCCGGGCCGGATAGCACGTTTGCATAACTCTTCACCTCGCAATAGTTAATGCCGGGCAGATGCACTGTGTTAGGATAACATTTAAAGGAAATGCTGCTCCTGCAGAAGGAAGACCAGCCTATCTAATCCGTCTTTCGATCTACTAACACAATGACGTAACTAAGCCTACGAATGGGTTAGTCCATTGATAAGCTGACATTAAGCTGTAGATTAGATTATGGTTCGAAACTTTTGAGAGTCAATATCTGAAAATCAATTGTGGATTAAGGTACATAATACATTATTCGATAGATTAGTAGATTATTATAATATCGGATATTATCGATAATTATAACCCAAAAAAAAAACATTCCGACGTAAATAGGAGACCTGTCTTGTTTCCCTGCTGAAGCATGAAAGCACCACGCATGTACACTGTCTGTATCTTCCGACATCGAGGGTGATGGTTTTCTTCTTACCCGAACGTCCATCCATTACTAGAGATCGTTTCTCTTGTTTGCATCTTCCCCTCTCTCTGTCCTCCTCCTGGCGCTGCTAAAGCAAAGCTGCTTTATCACGGAGCCAATGCCGCCTTCTTCCAAACCCTGCTCTTCCTCCTTAAGCCAGAGCTGTAGATTCATACACTTCTCGATGAATTTGTTGATGTGATTCTTGTTTCGCAGGGCAATCCTGATGCTTCCTCGCCTAATCAGAGGAAGAAGTGGGGCAAACTTCCTGCAGATCAACCCAAAAGCACCAACATAGATGTGATCAGGAAGGAACACTCTCACAGCGTTAACAAATCTATTTTCTTATTCTTAGTTTTAATATGCTTAAATTTTTTTAAAATGGTTAGATAATTTAAATTGAATAATCAAAACATTTAAATTTAGTAAATAATTAAACCATTTTAACTTAAAAAAATTACGCTACACAAGAACCCGTTCAATTTTTCAATTCTTTTTGGTGGTTCCTAATAAGACATTTTCCCTCCTCTTTTTTTTTTCTTATAGAATACAACTGACATCATTGGATGGAGTTGGGAGCTTAGAACACAGAAACTAAGAATAGCATCATATGGCAGTCAATTCGATTTCTCTATAGGTCAAGCTAATCGAAAAGTGTGTCAAGTTGATTGAAAGGCAGTCTTCACGATCCGCGGTTGCTATGACGCTGGTTAGCTATGGACATTGTTCACAATTAAATGATCATTGTACATATTACAGTATCTGTTAGGTCATCCAGGAAGCAGTCTGTAGCAACCCAACAGTGCCACAGAATCCGAGCTCGAGGGGTCCTTATGACAGGAACCGTGAATGCACAATGTCTACAGCAAGCTGACTCAGTGAGCACTTGGAGTTCGGAACGAAGGAAGGAGCAGCATACCTTAGTTGCCGGTCCTTCAACGCCAACGCCGAGGCGAAGATTGGAAGAGAAGCAGGATGGAGAGGAGGAGAAGAAGAAGCGGCAGGATAGGAGCGACCGAGCCGAGCTTGCTAAGGCTGAGGCTGAACGAATTTGGGAGGGAGGTGGACCAGGCAGACGCCAAGGCCGGGGGAGGCGGAGATTGGCAGTGCCGCACAGCGGTGACCGAGCTTGCTAGGGTTAGGGCTGAAAACACGGAGGAGGGACTGGGAGGGACGGGAGGGGGAGGCGCAGAGACTCAGACTGAGTGATGTCACACAGTACCCTTGGAGAACACAACAGAGAGAACAAAAAAAAAATCCTTATCGGCTATGGTGCCAGCCCGGAGATCACCGGGCCAGCACACCCGATAAAATTATATGACCTACAAGCTTCTGGCATGATAACTCCGGTCCCAGATAGGATTATATCGGGGTGGGCCAATCTGGGAAGTTAAGACGTGGTTAGAGCTCGATTGGATTCTCTAGAGATTGGTCCAGTCAGCGTGACATCACCCTCTACAAAGATTGGCAGACGCGTAGATTCAGCTTGCTGCACGAAAGTCCTTAGAGCATTCCAGGGGTCTTCATGTGTTTCATTTTCCTCAGGAGGCCTTCAGGCTCTCTTCTTTGGTGCCTCCTTGGCTTGATTTTGCTTAATGTAATGAAATTTCATCAAAAGTTTGGAACCATTCTTTACCGAGAAAGGATAAGGAAACTCATCCCTGGGCAATATTCTGTCACACGACAGTATTCGTGTTGGACTGACCAACTAGATTTTTATAGTCGCATTATGGACCGTAGTCAGTCAACATAAAAAATAGCATGTTGGCAAGGGTGACTTTTGTAATATACAATTACATCAACAACCCATATCCTTTTCAACACCCAAATAGTCGCTTCAGGAAAGACATTGATACTTCGCAGAAGACTATTGATTTCTGAAGTTTTGAGTACTCTCGTCAACAATAACAAGAAAAGCAACATTTTCTTTTGTCTTTGGTCTCATCTACCTTGCAACATCAGTGTCAGCCTGCTGCAAAGATTGGCCAGGTACCGTACTATCTTTCAGTTTGAGGATACACAGCGTCGAACACGATCTTTTTCTTGTTTTTTTTTTCTGCCAATCCCTTTTTGAACTTTTCTGGGTGACTGTCTGAGAGAAAAATCTATCTTTTGTTTCACTTCATGGTATATTTTGGAGAATTCAAACACGAGAAACCCCCATCTATTTCCAAGAATCCTACTTCCCCCGTTATCCCATTAATCCGGACACAGGTCTATCCTCAAACCTTCAGTATCCAGAGTAGTCTAGCAGTAATTTCTTGGGTGATTCGCCCAATAGTGTTACCTGTTATATATAAGGAAGAACAGTTTGTGCTTTACCGTATAGCGTGGGTATGGTTCACTCAGCACAATTACGCATGAACATATATGAATCTCTCATTGATAGTGCTAGTCATTTCACTCGTGTGTTGCACATGTTCAATATATAATAACATTATTGCTACAATTTGATCGGTTGCCCTCTTATTCTAAAGTCAGATTTTAGGTATTCACTAGCATGCAATCTTCTTGAAAAAACATGCTTCTTACCGTTCAATGAATAGCATAGGTCAAGTATCTAGATATATTTGATCTCTGCATAATATCCGTTCTGTACTAAATGAACCATCTTGTGTGGTATAGTATTAGAATGGAGTGGGCAAGGAGTCTTGTTGAAGCAGGCAGTACATCAATCAATGCCATAGACCGCTATGGGGGCCTTAGTAGAAAGATAAAAGGACTCAAAAGGAAACTGGAGCAATTGGCCTGCAGGCGTTCTGACATAAACGAGGAACTAAAACATGCGGAGTTGGTATGTGGAAAGAGAAGAAAGAGGGAGGTTGAAAATTGGCTGAAAAATGTGCAGTGCATAGAAGATGAAATCCATGATATGGAGCAGGAAGTTAAGGAGGGGGGAATGCTATCGAGAGTACGGCTGGTGAATCGGGTGGATGTACGGATGGAAGAAATACAGCAACTCCTTGAGCAAGGTAGATTTCCTGACGGGATCACACTCAACACAGAAGATAGTGGAGATTATGAATTGCCAACAAAGGAGTTAGTGGGACGAACCTTTGTGCAAAATCTTGGGAAGATTTGGCAGTTGTTGAGAAACGATGGCGTGTTAAGTATCGGCGTTTATGGAATGGGAGGAGTAGGGAAAACCACTCTTGTGACCCATGTACACAATCAACTCTTGAAAGATCAAAGCTTATTTGATCAGGTCCATTGGATCACCGTGTCACAGGATTGCAGCATGAGTAAATTGCAGAAGGAGATTGCCGATTGTCTGTGTCTAGATCTCTCCTATGAGAATGATGAAAACAAACGGGCCGGAAGATTGTTACAGGTTCTAATGAGAAAGAAGGCTGTCATCATCCTCGATGATGTCTGGAATTATTACCCTCTGGAGAAGATAGGGATACCACTTAGAGCTGATGGGTGCAAATTAATTCTGACTTCCCGCTCGTGGAATGTCTGCCAACAAATGGAATGCCAAGAACTGATAAAGGTGCAGACTCTTTCCCAGGAAGAAGCTTGGTATTTGTTCGAGAAGAACCTCAAGCGGCAATTCGCGTTTCCAGTAGACGTTGAAAAGATTGCCAAGGCTGTTGCTGATGAATGTGGTGGGTTGCCTCTGGGCATCATAGTGCTGTCAGCGACCATGAGAGGGATAGAAGACAGTCATGATTGGACAAATGCTCTAGAAGAGCTGAAAGAATCAAAATTCAACCCGGAATGCATGGAAAATGAGGTTTTCAGAGTGCTTAGGTTTAGCTACCGTCGCTTGAATGATGAGATTGTAAAGCAATGCTTCCTACATATTGCATTGTATCCTGAAGACTCTGAGAAGGAAAGAATGGAATTGACACAATATTTCAGTAGTTCGGGACTAATTAGTGGTATGAGAAGTAAGGAGGCAGAGTTGAGTAGGGGTCATACGGTACTCAATAGACTTTTAGGCGCAAGCTTACTGCAACATGGCGTAACACTGCAAGATGCAGTGAAAATGCATGATTTGGTCAGAGACATGGTGATAAACATGATGAAGACTCACTTTATGGTGAAAGCGAATCTTCGTTTGACAGAGATACCAAATGAGGAGGAGTGGACGGAGAAACTAGAGAAGGTATCATTGATGGATAATAAAATTATGGAAATTCCGGTAGATGCATCGCCACATTGTACCAAGCTTTCTACTTTGTTGTTGTGTGGTAATCCCTTGACGAAGATCCCAGATCAGTTTTTCCTGCATATGCCTGCTCTTGAGGTTCTTGATTTGTCCCAGACATACATTGAAAAATTGCCATGCTCCGTCTGTGATCTGGACAAGCTTATTGCATTGTATTTAAGAGATTGCCATAATTTGGAATATATTCCTCCAGTGGCAAAGCTAAGGGCACTACGAACATTGGATCTCTCTGGAAGTGGAATAAAGAGGGCTCCTGAAGGAATGGAAAGATTGGTGAATCTAAGGTTCCTGGATTTCAGCTCTTCATTGTTAGAAGAATGGCATCCGGGCATTCTGCCACAGTTCTCGCATCTGCAATACCTCAATTTCTACAACTGTAGTGTGAAAACTGAGGCAAGAGACTTGGCAAACTTGAGAAGGATTGAGACTCTAAAATGCCACTTCCCTGAAGCCAAAGAATTTAGTGCTTATGTGAAACATGTGAGAGATGGATGTCTCCGGTTTTATGAATTGCATTTGGGACACGGCTTTATTCGTGTGCCAGACAATTCCATATATCGAAGAGAGGTACGGATTGGGAGCTGTCAAGTGAATGAGAGCATTCTGTTCCCGAAAGATGTTGAGCTAGTGAACATAAATAAGCTCGATGGTATGATCAGCTTGAGTGATTTGTCATCCCTGCCCTTGGATACTTTCACGGACTTGAAAATATGCGATATTTCCAAATGCAGAGGGATGAAGCACTTCATTTCACCGCATGCCCTCAGTAGCTCATTTTCGCGAGGGATCCCTCTGCCAAGCCTCGAGGGTTTGTGGCTCTCTGATCTGAGAGAATTAGCCTGCCTCATCGACTTTAAGGAAGAACTCCCTCCTTCATCAATGATAAAACTACTGCCCACTGGCAATGGCATCTTTTCTGGTCTTAAGACTGTCAAGATCATCTCCTGTCCCAAAGTCAAGAAGCTCTTCCCTCATCTGCTACTCCCACATCTCGGGAACCTTGAACACATGGAAGTCTCATCATGCGAACAAATGGTGGAGATTGTGGCAACCAAAAAGGATGAAGAGGATAATGAAGAAGATGACATCGATGGAAAACGGCCCATTGTTAATACTCTTCCCAAGTTGAGGTTCTTGTCACTGCAAGATTTACCTGAACTAGAACGGGTGTGTGACAGGACCATAATGCTCACATCCATTGACGAAATCATTGTCAAATCATGTCACAAGTTAGAAAGGATTCCCCTCCATTCTCAACCACTTCCCAATGGAAAACTTTCTTTTCCGCCTTCCCTTAGAAGAATTACCATAAGGGATGATGACTTGACCTGGTGGGAAACGCTTCAGTGGGACCAACTGGGCTCCAAGGAAGCTGTTAAACCTTATCTCCATGTCGAGGCAATCTATAAAGACATGCTTCATTTGGTATGCCAATAAATAAGCATTTTGCTCATCGACTTTCTCCTGTGCAATTTAGTACATCTTGTTTTATTTTGGCACTTCCTTTTCCTGATGATAGATATCTGTTTGGAACAGGAAGATTAATCCAGCTGAGACCATAATCCCTCTTTGTCATGAAAACTGTTACAGAAAGCTTCTGTATTGTTGTTTACCATTTTAGTGATTTTGTTTTTGAATGTGTGAAGCTTCGCAAGCGCATGCATAGGAGGGCTCAGCAATGACTCTCATGAACCAAAAGCGATGAGGGAGCCGCTCAGAACAGGGGAAAAAAGATCTGGAATGAGTCGTGTACAAAGGGGCGGGTATGCTGGACATTAACATCTTCCCCGTCGTCAAGGGAAACTGACTACGTCAAGATCTCGAGCCTCTTAATCAGGGATCCTTCCATTTCAACAACAAGATGGGGATTGTGAATAAGAGTCTGTTGTTCGCATAGGAAAGTGGAGACCCTCAGAGCATTATCAGCATTGTAGGTAAATCCATATTCCAGATGCAGACTGTTTATGACAACTAGAAACTACTACTGCTGTAAAAGTTATATTGATCTCAAATTATAAAATCCTCTCTCCAATTTACAAATTCATCGCTCATTTGGTTTCGACCGTCCAATAAATAAACGTTGAATTCAAAAGCAGGGATGATATGATGCACAGCATGGCCAATACCTATAGATCCCAGAAAACAGAATACCATACATACTTATCTGCTAATCAACATGTCGTGGCAGGATTTGCTGATCTTGGAAGTGTCCAATGCTGCTAGACAGAAAATGCATTCATTCATTTCTATGACACGAAAATTTCAGTATGCTTCCATCCATTTCCCGTAAATAATAATCACTCAAAACGTGCAAAACTTTTTTTTTCTCCTAGAGTCATTTAGTCTGTCTCAGATCTTGACTTGAATGATTAGCCCTTACCTGGCAGTTTCCTCACTGAGTTAATAAGCTGTAAGCGGGCTAATTACNCTTGAATGATTAGCCCTTACCTGGCAGTTTCCTTACTGAGCTAATAAGTTGTAACCGGGCTAATTATTGGTAAGTCTTAACAATTCTGTCTGTTAGTTGCAGTGATGCTTCTTCTTCGATTAACAATCCAAGCAACTGAGAGCTCAAGTGTCTTCTGAATTTCTTAAAGAAAAGGACAGAAATGAAAAGAAAGAAAGCTGCTGAGATACACACAAACATATATGTATTTATAGGCATTGTATAGCTGCAACGTCCATATATCAAACTGGGCTTGCATATTACATGCTTCCAAGTTCAAAGGCTCTCCTAACTAAAGAATCCGAATCAAGAGCTCACCCTAACGCGATTTTCATCGATCTTTTTTGNAACTGGGCTTGCATATTACATGCTTCCAAGTTCGAAGGCTCTCCGAACTAAAGAATCCGAATCAAGAGCTCACCGATTTTCATCGATCTTTTTCCCCAGGTAATGGCTTCCAAAATCATGCTGAAGGGAAAATTTTTTACCAAACAAAGGACAGTGAATTGCAAACCAAGAATCATTTTCGAATCTGTTGTCCCTTATCGTATTTATTATTATTTTTCAACCATGTAATAACTAACTACTTGCAGCAGACAGAGAACATATATGAAATAACTTGGCCTATGCCGTGTATAAGTCCAAGGAAAAAGTGGAAATATACCAATCGATCGAGCGGATACACTTAAGCATCAGAAGACTGCTGATCTGAAATCGTAAAACCATCCACGAAACACAGCAAAGCTTGTCGACAGGGAATGGAGCTGATAAACATGCATACAGTACTCAGAAATACCATATGTTCCTGATTATTTGTCTACCAAGTAAGAGAAAACAGATCTTAAATGTTAAACAACTTGAGATCAAAGAGAACCGCAGACAGAAAACCCACGCCACTTTCAATCCCAGAAACCCGTTTGATGATCAGTGGTCCGTGGTGGTGGTTGTGGTGCTGCTGCTGCTGTGATGACCTGGTAGCTTCTCCTTGATCTTCTTCATGATGCTCTTCTTCTCGTGGTGCTGCTCGTGTTGAGGTTGCTCGCCAGGATGCATCGGGCCCTCAGCGTGCTCTTCTTCCTTGCTCTTTCTGCCCCCGAGCTTCTCCTTGATCTTCTCCTTTATTCCCTTCTTCTTCCTCCTTCCCCCTTGCCCATCATCTTCAGACTAATTGATGTAGAAAGGAAGAACCCAAATGGGAAATCATCAGCAGGGATTCTCATTCAGCGCCGACAACTACAAACAAATTATGGAAGCTATTTTGGACATCATACTAACAAAGTTAATAAACAAGGGTCACATATCATGAAGGTTATTAACCTTTCATAATAGTAATTGAAGGATACATCAAAATTACTATAGAACCTCTAGTATGAGAATCATCAACATCAACTTGTAGACCGTCCATTCCATTTTAGTACCAACTCTTAAAAGCACTAGCGGGGTGGGGGGGTGGTGGGGGGCGCGGGTGTTGGTGGGGAAAGAGAGCAAAAGGCAGGCTTTTGGCTCCACTTACTGTGCTGGAGCTTGAGCTCGAGCCGCCAGACCGGCGATGCTCACTGCCCTCCTCCTCTCGTCGAGTCTGCACTTGCTCATGACTACCAGCTTCTCTAGTGACGCCTTGGTTGGTTGCGACACCAGTAAGGTGCATGGGGTTCCCGAACTCGTCTGTCAGCTGCACCGGGTTGCCGAACTCATCGGTGAGCTGTATTGGGTTGCCGTACTCGTCCCTCAGGTCCGCCATGTTTCAACAAGATTGGAAAGATCGCTAAACTAAGAACTGAAAAATAAAGGAAGAAAAGCTATATATGACATGTCGGACTTCTACAGTTAAGCTGGAGCAGAGGCATGATTCGAGAGGCTGCATGTCAACTAGCTGCTTACACGCGTCCTCGGACCCTGCAGCGCACACGCTGTGTCATTTTGCCACGTCATTGGAGCATCGAGGACGTGGCAAACAGGCAACAGCTAAATCCCTCTAGTTTTGTAGCTTGCTTTAAATATAAAATTTTTACCATCGTAACTATTTTCACCCTCTAATTAAATGACAGAATCAGAACCCAGATAATCCTTCTCGATTTTCTATCTCATAATATCATAAAACTTAATAGGAATAGACTAAGGGAGCTNATCAGAACCCAGATAATCCTTCTCGATTTTCTACCTCATAATATCATAAAAATTAATAGGAATGGACTATAGGAGCGTTGGATTATATCCATCTACTAATAAATAAGATGCTAGTAATTATAAATTTTATATGTATGTATATGATATGAAACGCGGNTATATATATATATATATATGTGATATGAAACGCGAAGCAACGTCTACTTAGTCAAATAACCTATTTGGTGGGCCCAGGCCAGTGATGGATTAGGCCCATAGAAGGTACAGGCCGCTGCTTAACAGGCCGGGCCCAAACATTTTTTAGGCAATGCTAATTACGAAGATGCCACCACAGACAAGAAGATCCAAATAGCGGAAAACAACCGCCCATGAGGGTAACAAGATGATTCAGACGACAGCGAACTGCTGTACGTTATGGAGATAACGACTATGTCCCAAGCCCTTCAGCTCCACGCCCATATCCTCAAGTCCGGCGGCCCTGCGTCCGAGACCCACCGTGGAGCCTTCTCGAAGCTCTTCACTTTCTCCGCTCTCTCTCCTGCCGGTGACCTCTCCCATGCCCGCCTCATCCTCCGCTCCCTTCAATCCCCCAACTCTTACTTCTTCAACACCCTACTCCGCGCCTACTCCCGCAGCCCCGACCCACTCCACCACGTCGAAGCCCTCTCCGTCTATGCCTCTATGCTCGATGACAAGACCCCTGCTCCAGACAAGTTCACCTACCCCTTCCTCTTCAAGTGCTGCGCCCGCTTGGGCCTCTTCCGAACCGGAGAGCAGGTCCATGCCCAGGCCGTCAAGTCAGGGCTTGGGTCTGACCCGTACGCGGTCCACGCTCTGATCCACATGTACTCTGGATGCGGCGATTCAGGCCGCGCGCTCATGTTGTTCGACAGAATGCTTGATAGGGATGTCGTCTCATGGACTTGCATGATCGACGGGCTTGTGGATGATGATCGCCCTGTAGAGGCGATCACTATGTTTAGGACAATGTTGAGGGAAGGAGTTGAGGTTAATGATGCGACGATTGTATCAGTCCTGCGAGCATGCGCTGAAACGGGTGCCCTCAGCACAGGGAGGAGGACCCATGCAATAGCGAGGGAGAAAGATCTTGCTTCTAGGGCCAATGTTAGAACTGCCCTCATAGATATGTATTCAAAATGCGGTTCTCTGGATGATGCCAGGAGAGTTTTCGATGAAGTTGAGAATGGGGATGTCTTCATCTGGACGGCTATGATGTCAGGATTGGCAAGCCATGGAATGTGTCAGGAAGCCCTCGACTTGCTCGACAGGATGCGGAGGCTAAGGATAAGACCTGATGAAAGGACTATGACGGCAGTCTTATCGGCATGCAGGAATTTGGGTTGGGCCGATAAAGGGTTAAGTTACTTCAGGAACATGAAGAAGAAATATGGCGTGAAGCCCACAGTACAACATTATGGTTGTGTAGTCGACATGCTCGCAAGAGCAGGACAACTAAGGGAGGCCGAGGATTTTATCCAGAATATGCCCATCAAACCTGATCCAGTCATGTGGCGGACATTAATCTGGGCTTGCAGAGTTCGCGGAGATTCACAGAGGAGCAATCGTCTGATGAAACATCTCGAGCTACAAGATTTAGGTCCTGATGACTCCGGGAGTTACGTGCTAATGGAAAACATGTATGCAGCACAGGGTAAATGGTGGGATAAAGCAAAAGTTAGAGAACTCATGAACCGGAACAGACTTAAGAAACCTCCGGGTTCAAGTAAGATTGAGGTGGATGGGTTGATCCACGAGTTTGTTGTAGGTGACTCGCGCCACCCCGAGGCAGAGATGATATACAATAAGTTAGATGAGATCAAACAGCAGTTGACTGAAGAAGGGTACGTTCCTAAGGTTTCAGAGGTGATGCTGGAGATCGAAGACCAGTTCAAGATGCTTCAGCTGTGGCACCACAGTGAGAAGCTGGCTGTTGCCTATGGGCTGATTAGGACGAATCCCGGGTCTGAAATTCGGATAGTCAAGAACCTGCGGTCCTGCGAAGACTGTCATGAGGTGATGAAGCTGCTGTCAAAAATATACCGAAGGGAGATAATTGTTCGTGATAGAGTACGATTCCATTACTTCGGGAATGGGGAATGTTCTTGTGGACATCGCTGGTGATGCTGGAAAAGGAGCAAGCTACTGCCTCCTCTAATCTCGGGCATTTCTAGCCGAAATCATACAGAAAGAATTGCGGGTTCGAGGCTGATCCGTTGATTTTCCTCCATGATGTAGCCTTATGCATTGTCCTTACTAATCGAACACCTTAAATGACTATGACAGGGTCAGAATTGGCCAAGATTACTTGAGAAATCTTTGAGGGACATCGACATTAAGTGCAGACCATTCTGAGGCATCAGCAACTCGAAGTCTCCGCAGGTTGTCATCAAAGCCCGAACTTCACGGATGCCTAGAGGCACTATCGCCTAATTTTCACAATTTGACTAAGCTCATATGACCTCATTATACCACCAACATGGAGTTGAATTTTGACTGGTTAAACTATATTAATTTTTAAACATAATATGGTACATATGCAAAATTAATATTATAAACTAAGATGAGAGAGTATAGCCTCGAATCTAAATCTGATCCAGGAATTGCGAAGTCGCCCACATGTTCGTCCATGTTAGTGTACAGAATGAATATAAAGTGTACGATTTTATTTAAAAAAAGTATAAATTTAAAAAGAAAATAAAGTGTGCCTTCCCCAACATGCCCACCAATTTGATCCTTAAAAAATGAAAAAGAAAAATAAATAAATATATATTTTTTGGTAATGCAAAAGAAAAAAAAATCATGGTGTCTCCTATTTAATTTATTCATATTATATAAAGAATGACGTACGTCCCTTTGCCCGTGCTATTTCATTTTATTAATTAATTATTTTTATATTTATCATTTTAGTCACAGTCAGCTGAGAAAAGCATCTTTATATATATATATATATTAATATTCCACCGACTTTTCTTTTTTCAATCCGACTCAAATTTTGTCCACTATATTAGAGGAAAATTCTACAGCCGGGTACATTCATCCATGCAATGGTGAATGATCACATCAAGAAAAAAAGCATCATCTAAATAATTCTCAATTTAATAATTAAGATTATAAAATTAATATTTATAGTAAATTTTTTATATTTATTCAATTTTCTTTTATTCT